>JADLZN010009743.1:0-141778 GCA_018155175.1 Sinocyclocheilus anophthalmus | reverse complement strand
TATGGCGGGCAAAACACAAGAATGGTCACCGGGCTAGCGTAGGTCACCGAACAGCAGACAGAATCACAGGGGCGAGACTAGAGGGATAAATCCAGGGAGACAGGCAAAGATCAGAACCGAGGAAACCGACAAGGCAAGGCAAAAACAAGGTAACACGGGACGGAAACAGGAACTAGGAAAACTAACAGGCAAAGTAATACTCAGCAGTGAATGGTAGTTTGAGTGAGTGTTATATGGCGAGTGAGTGATGTGAAACAGCTGTGTGCAATCAGTGAAAACAGCTGTGTGCAAAGTCTGTGCTGAGTGCAATCAGTGCATAGATGCGTTGATGGGATTATGGAGGCGGGATGATAAGAAACAGGAGGTGTTAGTGTGAGAGTCAATGTAATGGAAGAGCGATCTCTGGTGGCAAGTGGATGGAAGTTCATGGACCGGATTCATGACACAAAGAGTGCTTCCTTTAATATAATCACTACAGCTGTCAATCAGTGGCAGATTAGTTACATTGCTCAGCATGTACTGGACTGAGTCGAAATAGTCTTGGTTATTGGAATCGCAATCTGCCCGTGCTTGTCACCATCCGGCCCGCACCCGCATCACACCCTACACATAAATATTATTCCACCCGTTATATCAAATATTAGCGATTCACCTGCATGTACCCGCCCACATGCAGGACTCTGGCTTCCCCCCTGTGGACAACATAAGACAACTCTGGCCCCAGAGAGTGATTAAGTTTACATGAAATATGTTTGAAATTTCATTCTGCATCTTCTGAGATTTCATTTGAATCCTTCTGTGTATAGGAGGAGTCACTGATATAACAGTAAACTGTTCACCTGATTGCGTTGCCATCTGCATGTGATGTTAGAGCGTTGTTGAGAGAGAACAAGAATGTATTGGAAACACACTACCACCTACCTGACTCTGCCTGAGAAGTAAGGAAAAATACACTTACTTAAGATTTTTTTTTTTTATATCTCTGAAATATATGATAGTATTCTTGAAAACAATCTTTTAATGTATTATTGAATAAAATATTAGTTAATTATCAAAGAAAGAAAAAATTAATAGCCATAATATGGACTTTTGTAAATGCTGTGATACTGTGATGCTTAGATACTTCTCACAGTGTTGATTTCACCATTAACTCTTCACCTGAACAGTTTATGTTTTTGGTATCATTGCAATCCTTGACCATCAAAACATAGGGGTTGACATAACTTTTTCTGTGTTATCATGTTTGGTTCAGGAGCTATGACACAAAATATATATTTTGGTTATGGCGGAAAGTACAATGGTCGCCATGGCAACCACAAGGTGTTTTTGCGATGGCTCCATTTCTGAAAATGTTTAGCGTCGCAAACTATACAAGTGTACCAAGTTTCATGCTTTTATGGAAACGTGAACATTATTTTCACATATCACCTGGACTGCAAGTAATGTTATGGTGAATAACGAAGAGAATGAGGTGATGAAGGCTCTCACAGACATGAAACACTTTTTCACATCCCAATTCGAAGGCATCCTGAATGCTATTAAAGAGATTAAAAATGAAATTTCCGAATTTGGGGGCAGACTAACAGAAGCTGAGCACCGAATTAGCGAATAATGTGGAAAAGCTACAGAAAACAGTGATTGCTCTGGAAAGTCGAATAGTAATGCTTAGCTCGGATCTGGATGACTTAGAAAACTGCAACTGCCGCTGCAATCTCTGCTTAGTCAACCTGCCTGTAAAAGCGGAAGGGACGGATGCAGTAAACTTTCTGGAAAAGTGGCTCACCGACATGTTTGGAGCATCTACCTTTCTGAGCCCAGTGATCATTGAAAGAGCACACAGAATTTGCAGACTCCCGACAAAGCCACAGCAATATCCGTGGGTAATGATCATGACATTTCTGAACTTTCGTGATCGGCAGAGAGTGATACCTTTTTTATACTTTTTTTTTATTATTAAAAACTTTGTTTTCTCATGGGCAATTTTAATTTAATTTAATTTTTTTATGATCATAGAGGTATGGACAAGTAATGTTGTTAAAAATGTCAAGTGAATCTCAGATAACATTTATATCCTGGAATGTTAGGGGGCTAGGTAAACGTTCAAAGTTAAAACAGGTCATGTCTAGACTTAAACAATTTAAAGCATCTATTGTGCTTCTACAAGAAACCCACCTTTTGCCTAGCAAACTATAAAGTATAGAAGATGGCCAGGTCAAGTGATCTCTGCTTCATATACATCCAACTCAAGGGGAGTAATGATTCTGATTCATAAAGCCATTCCATTTAAAATATCAAAGGTGATTTCAGATAAATCAGGCAGATATCTAATTGTTCAAGGCTTTCTTATAGATAACACCATTACACTTGTAGATGTGTATGGGCCCAACTCTGACAGTCCAAACTTTTTTGAAAACTTGTTCCTAATCTTGGCCTCCCAACCTGGCTATTTCATTATAGGAGGAGATTTTAATGTAACATTAAATCCACATTTAGATCGGTACAATAGTAAGGAAATGACTCACATGCAAAGCAGGAAAAAGCTTCATAGTTTTATAGAGGAACTCGATTTATGTGATCCATGGAAGAGAAAATATCCTAACAAAACTGAATATTCATGTTATAGTTCATCACTAAAATCATATTCACGAATAGACTACTTTTTGATTTCAAATAAATTATTCCATCAGATTTTTGATTGCTCCTATGAGTCTATTGTGATCTCTGATCACGGTCTAGTTAAACTTTTATATAATGCTTCAAAAATAATTAAAGGGCCTTGCAGATGGAGGGGCCTTGCCTGATGTTTGTCCATTAACATTCAGTGCCATGATGACGAGTGATCATCCAGGTCATGAGATAAACATCTCTAATAAAGGGACTTTCATTCTAAAGGAGGTCTTTCAAAATCTGATTAATGATTAAACCATGCAGGAATTTTTATGTTTTGAAAACATGAGTGCTAAATTAACATTGCAAGCTACATTCCAAAAGCTAATTTGTGCTATCTGTTGTGCAATTTTCAGTAGTTCACATGGCCTGTAAAAAATAGTGAAAAATATACAGTGTATCATCTGAACAAACTGTACATCGAACGAAATGTAAGGCTGCTGATGTCTTTCCTGATTAAACAAACAATGACACTGAAGCTGCGGGTCAAATATCACCTAGACCCACTCAGTCTGAGCAAGAAAATTACTGTAATATGTGGTTTATGTTTGCAAAAACATTTGACCACTTCTAAAATGACTTCTGAAAGCTCGAACAAAATTGTCATGAAACTCAATTAAAAGATACTTACTCGAGATTCAGTACCATAATTTTCCCGTCAATGTAGAGACTTTTGAAGCTGCAGTTCCAATACTTTATTTTAGTTTTGTTTTGTATTATGCACAGAGAATAAGAAAATCCATGTGAGGGTGTAGAGCTTTTCCGTATGACTCCTAAACTCTGGAATAGCCTTGGTAATCCTGGTTGCACAGGATTAATACATACTTTTTCTGTTTAAAGGGGTCATATCATACATTTATTTTTTATTATTTTCTTTTCTCTCTATCTCTCTCTTTTAAGTGCTGCACAAACTGTTATAATCAGACTAAATTATAGTATATCTTAAACACATTGGGATGGACAAACAGAAGGGCCAGTACACAGGCAGGAAAAGCAAACAAAGGTAAACAAATTATCATAATCGATGTTCTTCTGATATTATATTTATATAGTTATTCTGACTTTTAGGAATAATAGCATTCATCCATTATTTTATTTACTGATGGTTAAGACAGGTTCATAATTTGGGGTAAATTGTTAGTGATGGTTTATTATTTATATTTTTTTCTCTTTTAAAAAAATATATAATTTAGTTGTTGGCTGATGCTGTTTAATTAATAATGAAGAAGAATATAAAAATTCTACAACAGAAAACCTACAATGGTCATAATTGGTCCTCTTTCACTGCCTCAAGACAAGATCTAAAAGCAGAGCTGAGAAAAGATCAAATTTCACAAGTTATCATAAAACATCTGCATTAAACAAGCATGCAAGCAACAACCACACCATACCTCGCATGCTTTCATCCATTTATTAATCATATGTGTTGTGATTTGGCTGTCAAGTTCTCGTGACATGACCAAAACTCCAGGATTTGGAGTTTTGTTCAAATTTGGGCTGATCAAATGGAAATAATTTAGTCCAGGATAAAGAATAAACATCATAATATTAAACATCTGAGTTTTTAAACATCTTCATCCAAGCTGAACTATGAGCTGATGAGCTTCAGTTCTGCAGCTTCATTGACAGTGGAAGGAGTATTTGGTCTCTGACTGATCACCTGAATGAAAAGGATATTAATATTTATACAACGATAGAAATCTGTACATTAAAAACAAATCTGAATAATCTGCATCACATGATAAAAACATTCAAAACTGGCATATAAAATCTTACTTGTTTGGTAGTAATCATACACTTTGGCCACAGCTGGCCTGAGATTCTTCACAGGAAGAACCTGATTCATTTGTATCTGGTAATCCATTGGAATATTTTTTGGGATCTGCAGGGGGACACAATCTCATCGGTCTTGGACATTATGGATACAATGTTTATGAATTGACTTAAATTACATAAAATCATATCACTGTTGCTGTTCTCTCACCTCCTTCAAATTCACAATGACATGATCATCTTTGGCATCGACTCGCTCCACAAGGGATATGTATCTGCCGGAAGAAGTTCCAAGCTGTGCAGAAAAACCACTTGTTAATCTCTAAATACTGACCTCAGTTAGGGACATGTTTTGTAACTATAATTACAATACAACAGGTCTGTATTTGATTGTATAATTTATTGTATGTTTCACTAATTGTATATGTAACTGTTACTTAACACAAAAGATTCAAAAATAATATAATTTTGCCTTACAAACATTTCATTCATAAAATAAAATAAATGACCTTGAAAAGATTGTACCAAAATAATGACTTTATTCAACAATATCTTCTCTTCCATGTCAGTCTCCGCCACCATTCACGAGAGTAAGAGGGATGCAGATGTGAGGCTGATGATGCAAGATGTTCTGAACTTCTGACGTAGAACGCAGATGCGCTGCGCCTTGTTTACAAGCAGAAGAAGACACACGCTGTACATAAAACAGTCTTCATAAACTTGTCTGAAGATTTCGACAGAGATGACAAAATTTTTGGCCAGCCTTACTTAATCGAACCAGAATATACAGATGATGAACTAAGCAAGATGGACATTTTACATTAAAAAAATTATGTTTGCGTGATGAAGACTGATATGGAAGAGAAGGAATTGTTGAATAAAGTCTTTATTTTTGTTTTCTTTGTGCACAAGAAGTATTCTCGTAGCTTCATAAAATGATGATTGAAACACTGATGTCACAATTATGTCCTTACTATGTTTCTGAGCCTTGATCGTGGTAATACCCTTGCTGTCTTGGAGGGTCAGAAAGTTCTTGGATTTCATAAAAAATTATGTGTTCTGAAAATGAACAAAGGTCTTACGGGTTTGGAATGACACAAGGGTGAGTAATTAATGACATAATATGGTAACGCTTTAGATTACAACCCGCAAAGAACTATGTAAGTATACTGAAGTACAGGTGTAAACTTACGTGTCGGTTATAAGGGGACACAATGTGTTACGTTGGGGTAATAAGGGGGGTTAACAACCCGATTGCACCTGCAAAGAACTGCGTACGGTAAATGAAAGTTACAGTGTAACCTTTTAGTAATTATAGGTTGTACCTATCCAGTAGGTATAAGGGAATAATATGCAAAGTTTGGGGAATAAAGAGGTAACAACCTGTAAAATTACAAATCATTTATACTGTAAGTATTTTGAAACTAGGAGGTGCTTATTCTAATTTAATTAAATTCAATTCAAGTTTATTTGTATAGTGCTTTTCACGATACCAATCATTGCAAAGCAACTTTACAGAAAATTAATTTCTACAATATTTAGTGGTAACTTATCAGTGGGGACTGTCAGTTCATATACGGAAAAAGCAATTAAAGACGTAATCAAACAGACGATGAACACTATTAACAGCAATTATTATATGATGCAATCAAACTTATAGCAAAATGTGGTAGTTCTGTATGTTGTTTCAGGGTTGGCATCAACTGAGGTCCTCTGAGGGGTTTGCATCATATCTTCTCAGGTGTATGGGATCCAGACTGAAGCTTGTGTAAATCTACATCCCGTGGCAAAAAACAGAGAAGCAAATAGAGACATAATTAGCTGCTGTTTCAACCAAGCAAAATGTATTTGTTTAACCCAAACTAAAGAATAATAATGTGCATTTGATCAGATATAACTGCAGTACAAGATTATGATATGCATTATTTGAATGCTTGGCCAAAGAGATGTGTCTTTAATCTAGATTTAAACAGAGAGAGTGTGTCTGAACCCCGAACGTTATCAGGAAGGCTATTCCAGAGTTTGGGAGCCAAATGCGAAAAAGCTCTACCTCCTTTAGTGGACTTTGCTATCTTAGGTACTACCAAAAGTCCAGAATTTTGCAACCTTAAGGAGCGTGATGGATTGTAGTGTGGTAGAAGACTAGTTAGGTACGCAGGAGCTAACAAATTAAGGGCCTTGTGGGTAAGTAATAATATTTTGTAACTGATATGGAACTTAATAGGTAGCCAGTGCAGAGACTGTAAAATTGGGGTAATATGATCATATTTTCTTGACCTGGTAAGGACCTGGTAGCCGCTGCATTTTGGACTACCTGTAAATTGTTTATTAAAGATGCAGGACAACCACCGAGCCGTGCATTACAATAGTCCAGTCTATAGTTCATGAATGCATGAACTAGCTTTTCTGGATCAGAAACAGGTAACATGTTTCGTAACTGGGCAATGTTTCTAAGATGGAAGAATGCGTTTTTGTAACATGGGAAATATGATTTTCAAAAGACAAGTTGCTATCTAATATAACAACCAGATTTTTGACTGTAGAGGAAGTAACAGTACACCCGTCTAGTTGCAAATTGTAATCCAAGAGATTCTGTGTACTGTCTTTTGGTCCAATAAGTAATATCTCTGTCTTATCCGAATTTAACAGGAGAAATTATTGGTCATCCAATCTTTTAAATTTTTAAAACACTTTGTTAGCTTAGATAATTTAGAAGCTTCATCTGGTCTTGTTGAGATATATAGTTAATCCCGTATTTTCTAATAATATTACCCAGGGGCAACATGTATATCGAAAATGGCAGAGGACCTAGGACAGATCCTTGTGGCACTCCATATTTTACTGGTGATAATTGAGATGACTCCCCATTTAAATGAACAAAGTGGTAGCGATCGGACAGGTAGGATCTAAACCATCTTAAAGCCTGCCCTTGAATACCTGTATAGTTTTGTAATCGATCTATGAGTATGTCGTGATCAATAGTGTCGAACGCAGCACTAAGATCAAGTAAACTAGCAATGAGATGCAGCCTTGGTCTGACGCACGAAGCAAGTCATTTGTAATTTTAACAAACGCAGTTTCTGTGCTATGGTGGGGCCTGAAATTCTTCATAGAGATAATTTTTTTGCAGGAAGGAGCACAGTTGAGCAGACACAACATTTTCAAAAATTTTAGACATAAAAGGAAGATTTGAGATGGGTCTGTAATTTGCCAGTTCACTAGGATCTAGTTGTGGTTTCTTAATAAGAGGCTTAATAACCAACAGCTTGAATGGTTTTGGGACGTGAACAGCCTGGTAGGTAACCCATAGTGTTAGAAGACAATCAAAAGTGCATGTACAGTGCGTGCATAATTATTATGCAAGTTGATATTCTTATTATATTTTTTTCCAAGCACATTTTTACAAATTCCAAACCACATCAATCTTAATAACTACTATTAATTTTGTATTTAATAATTTATATGTGACATATAATTAAGGAATACTGGAAATGAAAAACGTCTTATATTCAAGTGTTCATAATTATTAGGCAGCTTTTCTTTTACAGGTAAAATGGGAAGGAAAAAAAATAGATTTAACTCAGATTGAAAAGTCAAAAATTATGAAATGCTCATGAGAAGGATGCAATACAGAAATTGCAAAATTAAAGGCGTGAACATGGACAGCAACACACTCAGTGTTCAGCAGGGCAATGACAAAACAGGGCCACGAAGAAAAAAGATGAAGGTTAACTGCAAAAAAAAGTTATTAATCGATTAATTATTAAGTAGACTAGGAATGTGAAGAATTAGGTGTGAATCCATCAGGAACCCTTTTAGTCTCCAGCGCCACCATTTTCCAGAATGGCAACCTACTTCTGGAGACTCCAGAAGTGCAAGGTGTCAGGTTCTTAGAGACTTTGCCATGACATCCTGAAATATGACCCCCACTTAATAAGAACCTAGGATGTATATGGACAGTTGAGAGTGATTCTTGAAGGACCAGCACCACATCCTCTCGATTGAACAGGTACCTTAACTGGTCCCTTAAGTTTTTGTTAGTCTTAAGGTTATCTATAAGGCAGTGTGCTCCAAAACAGTGACACAATTCGCATTTAGAAGATATAAGCATTCAAAGCTTGCAATTCGTCACTTCCGCCAAAACGGCTCAACGATTTTTTTTGACGTCACATTCTACTTCAGCTTCTCGCGTCAAATCTTCTGACCCTTGCAGTTTTTGTAACACACATGAGGAAGACATGTGTCATTTATTTTATAATTGTGATTTGTCTCTTAGATTTTGGCCTGATGTTAGTGTCTTTCTATTTCTGCGAAGAAATGTTAATTACGTGTTATCTTTAAAAGATGTTATTTGTACTTATTCACACAAAAGTAAAATGATTATGTCGTTAACTTTTACATTTTTCAAGGGAAATATTATATTCATAAACAGAAATTTGCAAAATGCATACCAAAGTGTAATCTATTTTTATCAGAAATGGAAGCTTTGAAAAAGTCTCTAATGCAAAATAATAACCAAAAGAATGACATATTGTTAGATTTCATGGAGCATTTTGTTTTCTGGATATCGCTCCCCGGAGGCATTCAATCTGTGAATTATGTCCTAAGAAAAAAGAAAAGAAAAGTTCAACTATTAGTTTTTTACAAGTTTTTTTTTTTTTTTTTTGCGATATGGTTATTTGTTTATTTTATTTATTTTTCTTCTCTTAAACACTGTTCTGCAGTTTAAGATTGCTCTTATATTTTGTGTATCTGGATTTACTTAATATTTTTGTTTGTTCAATCAGTCTTCTTTAATAATTAAAAAATTAAATTAAATTTTCTGACCAATCAATTGCTCTCTAGAATCTGAAGCGCCCGCCCCCTACACTATAATAGTAGTGATGGGAAAGTCATTTTTTATCGGACAGTTCGTTTAAAAATAACCGGTTATCAGTTCTTTTACGTCGAACATAACTGACGGCCTTCGCGAGACGTAAGGATATCAAGTCTATCGCACGGGCAGGGATGAAAAAAACATTCCAACATATATAAAGTCAGGGAATCTACATCATAATTATGATCTGAAAAGTTTACAATTAAGTTTTGCAACTAAGCACCCAAATATAGTAACAGTAAACAGGCGAGTGATGTGCATTCAGAATCAGAATCAGAAGAGTTTTATTGGGCCAGGATGTATAACATACGAGGCAAATTTGTTTTCGTGGACAGAAACACTTCAACGGTAACGAATTGATCAGTGATAGAACAAAAAAAAAGAACAGATAATAAAAAAATAAAATAAAGAAGTAGGAACAAGTAAAATAAGGAATACCTAATATCTAAATTTGACAAATTGTATAGACGGTAACTCACTTATTCGTGCAGGTATATAATAATAGACAGTTGTATGTACAGGTATATTATGTGCAAATTTGAGGTGTATACTGAGTATGAGTGTTAGATAAATAAGTGTATGAGTGTATAAATAGTGTGTTCCACAGTTATTGTTAAGTGTTCATGAGATGGATTGCCTGAGGGAAGAAAATGTTCCTGTGTCTGGCCATTCTGGTGCTCTGTGCTCTGTAGCGTCGACCAGATGGCCACAGTTCAAAGAGGGAGTGTGCTGGATGTGAAGGATCCAGAGTGATTCTGCCAGCCCTATTGCTCACTCTGGACGAGTACAGTTCATGGAGAGAAGGGAGGGTTGTACCAATGAATCGCTCAGCAGTCCGGACTACCCTCTGATGTCTTCTGAGGTCAGATTTGGTAGCTGAGATGAACCAGACAGTTATTGAAGCGCAGAGGGTGGATTCAATGATAGCAGAGTAGAACTGTTTCAGCAGCTCCTGTGACAGGCTGAACTTCCTCAGCTGGCGAAGGAAGTACAACCTCTGCTGGGCTTTTTTTGCAATGGAGTCTATGTGAGTGTCCCATTTTAGGTCCTGAGAGATTGTGGTGCCCAGGAACCTGAATGACTCACCTGCAGTCACAAGATACGTGCCGATGGTGAGTGCGGGAGAGTAGGGGGGTTTTCCTGAAGTCCACAATCATCTCCATTGTTTTGAGCGTGTTGAGCTCCAGGTTTTTGAGACTGCACCAGACAGCCAGCTGCTTAACCTCTTGTTTGTAAGCAGACTCGTCACCGTCCTGTGTGAGACTGATGAGTGTGGTGTCGTCTGCAAACTTCAGGAGCTTGACAGAGGGGTCTTCAGATGTGCAGTCGTTGGTGTAGAGGGAGAAGAGCAGTGGGGAGAGAACACAACCTTGAGGAGCTCCAGTGCTGATTATACGGTTGTTGGATGTGAATTTTCCCAGCCTCACTAGCTGCTGCATGTCTGTCAGGCAGTGGGGATCCATGACAGACGGATTAAGGTTGGTGGGGCACGGAGAACACCAGCTGAGTGGAGTTTGGGCAGGAGGATGAGGTTATGGGATGATAGTGTTAAAAGCGAGCTGAAGTCCAGAACAGGATCCTCAACATAAGTCCCTGGTTGTCTAGATGTTTGCAGAAAAAATAATGCAGACCCATTTGCTGTCAGCAGTCCAAGCCCATTGGCTCTGTAGGCAAACGCAGAAGAGGATCACAGCAAGGGTCCAGTAATGTCCTTTCACGGTGGGCCAGCCACGCAGTTTTTCAAAAAGAACTTCATGCCCACAGACGTTAGGGCCACAGGTCTTTAGTCATTAAGTCCAGTAATTTGGGGTTTCTTTGGGACGGGGATGATGGGGAGCTTTGAAGCATGCAGGGATTTGCAACAGGCCAGTGATCGTGAAGATCTGTGTGAAGATGGGAGGCCAGCGGGTCAGATCAGGATGTTCAGGAAAGCTGCGTGTAAACAACATCTGGGCCTGGTGCTTTTTCCTTCTGCTTTCCGGAAGACCGGCGCACCTAGTCTTCACGATCTGAATTGCAGGTGTGGGAGCGAAGGGGGGTTTGCGGGAGGTGTTTGAATGTTGTGTTTTCAAAACTCGTTCAGATCGTCTGCCAGTTGTTGAGTCTCCACAGTGCTGGGGGATGGTGTCTTGTAATTGGTGATTTCTTTCAGACTTTTCCACACTGATGCTGAGTCACTGGAAGAGAATTGAAACCTTATTTTTTCAGAATAATTCCTCTTGCCACTCTGATCTCCTTTTCCAGTGTGTATTTAGCCTGTTTATACAAGACATTGTCCCCCTTCTTGTAATATGCATATGAGGATTTAAGTCTTGAAGATATAAAGTAAATAAATTAGTTGTCATCAGAGCAGAAACCATAATCCACTTACTATACATAATCCATTGCGATTTATTTGTTATTAAATAAACTTAAGTTTTGCCAGATTTATTATTTTTTTGACCCTCAATAAAGTTATTCAGACGTGCTGTCAGTCTAGTAGGCAATCTGTTCGGTAGCTTCACGCTGAATCACGCATGCGCAGTATCATCAGCTCATCGGTTCTCAAATCGGACGCGTCCGAAAGAAACGGTTCTCGGTTCAGTGTACTGGTGATCCGAAAACCGATGCAACCGGTTCTTGACTCGAGAACGAGAACCGCTCCAGCAGTGGGTGTACGTTCGTTATCCAGCTTGCTGCACACATTCTGCTGTTCATCTTCAGTTCTCTCTTCACAGCAGTTCAGTCAGTGTACTGTTTGAGTAAATGAATTACTCCGGGATATTGGTTTATTTCGACTCAGGAGTGTCAGTCGTGTTAAAAAAGTGAATAACTTAAGTAATTTGTGGATTAATTCTTACTGGAGACGCGAACCGTTTCAAACGATTCAGTCCGATTTGGTGAACTAGTTCAACCGGTTCACTAAGAAGAACCGGTTAAATCGAACGATTCGTTCGCGAACCGGACATCACTATTTTCACATAGACGCTGAAGCTGCGGCTGAGATCGGTCAGTTGTTCACAGTGTACGGTGAATGGCAAGTATGCTGCATTCAAGTCCTCCTGGGACGTTCATACTTACGAGTTGACAAGTCGTAATTACGACGTCCGGTGCGTTCAAGTCAGTTTAGCCAGCACAAGATGGCGATGTACCTTCTATTAATAAATTACAAGAAAATACAACAGGGTCTGTTAACTCTGCTTATAGAAAATGAAGAGCAAAGAATTCGCATCAGGTGTGTTTTGCGTTTTTAATACTTTTTTTTAGACCAGGATCCCAGTATAACTGATTTTCAGCATCAACAAATGCTAAAATACAGAGATTAAAAAAAGCTGTTAGCTAAATGCAACATGGCAAATCAAAATATTTTTCACCCATAGGTTTTTCCCACTCGTAATAACGACTTTGTGGTGGCGTTCATGTGCGTTCAACTCGTAAATACGATCTATCCGACATGACTTGAACGCACCAGTAGTGCACAATGTAGGCGATAGGGAAGGATTCACAGTGTAAACATGCTTTCGATTGGGGCAAATGAGGTTTGGTTTAAGTTGTGTCACCCCAAACCGCAATGTTAGTCGTTCATTCAATGTTCATTTTAAACCATGCATCTGATATTACCGCTGTATTTTCATAGGTGGTCTTTTCTGAAAAAGGATGCCTATTGCATGTTTACATTTATAGGTAAAACTTGTCAAAGCTGAGTTTTATAATGTTATTTTTTGTAACAACTGACAACACATTTGCCAAATTTGATTATTGTTTAATTTTCAGAAATCATGAGATTAATTATTATTTTATTGAGCCCTAATTTTTAAGAGTAAGAAATAACTAAACCTGTAGTTAATACTGTAGAAAAACCATGGGTTATTTTGTAATGGTTCTACTGCAAATGCTGTGGTAAACCATAGTTCAATTTGCAATTACTATGGTTTTCTACAAAAACCATAGATAAATCATGGTTACTGCAGTAAAACCACGGTTAATTTCGTAGTTACTATGGTTTTACTACAAAAACCATGGTTTATTATGTAGTTACTATGGTTTTACTACAAAAACCATAGTTTAACTATGGTTACTGTAGTAAAACTATGGGTATTTTGTAGTAGCATCATCCAGTGGCAAATTCTTTAAATATAAAAACACGTACTTACAGTCTGTGAGTCAAAACATTGTAGTCTAAAGTTACTCTACCAGGTTCAGGAAACAGTCCTCCATAAAAATGCATTGCACATATCTGAATATTTGGTTTGAATTGTTCTGGAACAGTGTTGTAAATACAACTTAACCACTGATTTCTAGTCGTGTCCATTTTTGGAAGGCCAAACAAAGTAGTTTCGCTTTCACAACGAAACACAGCGTCACACACGGCGGCCTAGAGTGAGCAGAGGCCGGGGGCTAGAGTGAGGAACGGCCGGAAGGCTAGAGTGAGCGGAGGCGGGGTTGAGAACGGCGCGGCCGGTGGATTCGACGAAGGAGAGTCCGGAGGGCTTGCGGCAACCACATACGATGACCCCGGGCTGGACTCCGCTTCATCAACAGTGAAAGCTGTTCCGGCGATCCACAGCGCAAAGTTGAAGCATTTCCTCAGCAACCAGCACGGATCAGCTCCAGGCATGACAAAGCGGATATCGCCCTCTTTTGGAAGGCCAAACAAAGTAGTTTCGCTTTCACAATGAATCACACAGCGCCTTCACGACATGGCGGCGGCAGCAACAATACTACAGCGAGAATAAAAGTTACACCTTCTTTCTTTGCGTGAACATTTGGGGGGCGTTATGCAAATCTTCCCACACAGTGACGTAGATATGTGGGGGCGTGTTAGAACGAGCCGTTTTAGGTAGGCGTGGCTGACCTCGTAACTTTTATAAAGAATATCTCTTTGGATTGAAGACTTTAGTCTTTGCAACTTTACAGAATTTCTTTATGCACCAAGAGCTTGTAAACACTCCAAAGAGAAAGGAAAAAATTGGAATTGCATCATATGACCCCTTTAAAACCATGTAAAATCGGATTTTGCATAATAGGTCCACCCCCTTTTACATATAATTAATACATATACACACACATATATATATATATATAGTGTATGCCATAAAATGTACAAGACATGAAATAATTACCAATACAGATTTTTACAAAACAATTCATTTTAACAACTCAAAGCCATTAAACAATGAGGAAATATTGTGTATTTATTTTTAAATGTTTATATACGATTTGATATTTATAAACTTTTTATAAATAGACATTTGCATGACCCATAGAAAATGGTAAAAACCACTTACAATTTAATAAATTTCAACCAGTTTACCATAATTGTTTTCAACATTTTTATTAATCATTGGGTTTGTGATCTGGTTTTCAAGAGACCAAAAACTCAGATTTACAATAGGGTTTTGTACAAATTTGGGTTGATGGATTGTAAATAAATTTGCCAATGATAATAATTATACATTATAATATTAAACATTTGAGCAGTCAAACATCTATATTCAATGAACTATGAAGTGACATGCTTCAGTTCTGCATCTTCATTAACAGTGGAAGGCGTATTCGCTCTCTGACTGATCACCTGAAGAAAAAAAATGATGTTAACGTTCATACAACAATGGAAACTTGCACATGGAATAAATCTGAATAACCTGCTTGAGATGATAAAAACATTCAACAGTGGCCTATAAAATCTTACTTGTTTGGTAGTAATCATACACCTTGACCATGGCTGGCTTGAGATTCTTCACTGGAAGGACCCGTTTCATTTGTATCTGATAATTCTTCTGAATATTTTTGGGGATCTGCAGGAAGAAATAAACTCATCAGCCATGGAAATTTTGGATAAAATATTTATGAATCGACCTTTAAATGACATAAGATCATATGAATGTTGCTATTCTCTCACCTCCTTCAAATACAAAATGACATGATCATCTTTAGCATCGACCCGCTCCACAAGTGATGCGTATGTTCCAGAAGTTCCAAGCTGTGTGGAAAAAGTACTGGTTAAATCTCTAAATACTTTTCTAAATATCCTTTTAATTACTGTCCCTGGATCAGTAGGATACTCTTCTAATGAAGTAGCAGTAGGACAGATTTTAAGTATCAATTCTGCTTAAAAAGATGCAATCTAATCCTGTTTACATGAAATAAGCCTGCAGGTTTAAGCTAACAGACCTGTTGCAATGAGAGCAATTTCAGGAAGAGCTTAGAAGAACCAAACAATCCAAGATCATGAAAAATCGTCAACAATCAAATCCAGCTAACTGAGTTAGCGACGTACGAAGAACGGGCCCCTGGATTTTTCAACAGGGCAGTGGGCTAGGGCCAGCCCACACCAAACCTAAACAGGCCCGGTGCGGGCTTGCCCAGGCGAGGCCCACAGCTTTAGGCTTACCGTGGGCTCTCTGTAAGCAGCCCACACTATGGGACTGCCCACATTAATCCGATGATAGCCCAGTGTGGGCCAGCCCGTTCGGGCCCAGAGCAACATTTGTACCTTTGGGCCCATGCAAGTTTTATGTAGGCAGCCTTGTAATGCAACTAGGAGAATTTTTTTTTTGGAGAATACTAACAGGGCCCTTCTTAGGCACTCGTTGAACTGGATGGCTCAAAACAAACTTGATGACTCTCTAAAACAGGGCTGTCCAAACTCGGTCCTGGAGGGCCGGTGTCCTGCAGAGTTTAGCTCCAACCCTAATTAAACCCACCTGAACCAGCTAATAAAAGTCTTACTAGGCATACTAGAAACTTCCAGCAGGTGTGTTGAGGCAAGTTGGCGCTAAACTCTGCAGAACACCGGCCCTCCAGGACAGAGTCTGGACAGACCGGTTTTAAGAAACCTGTTGTTTCATATGAGGCAGGGATCCTCAATCTGGCTCAACAAGATTCCACTTTCTGCAGAGTTTAGCGCTAACCCTAATCAAACCTGAGCATGCTAATCAATGTTTTCGGGATCATTAGAAAATCACAGGTGGGTGTGATTGATCAAAGCTGGAGCTAAAATCTGCAAGAAAGTGAGTTTAATTAATGAACCAGATTTGAAGATCCCTGATATAAGCCGATTTTCTTTTCAGAGGCTGTAAGGAAATGCCTCTTTCAGCCAAGTTCTCCTGATTCTGAAGTTGAGAGTGAGATAAATGTGTGGTTGTGGAATTAAAGAGACAGAGCGGGTGGATGAAAGGAGCTTTACCACCCTCTGCTGACTAGTTGAGAGACCTTGGGGGAAGAGTGAGCTTTGCCAATGAATACTTTAGCACACCAAAACATATTTTCAGCAGAGGTCAAAGTAATAATTTGGTATTTATTATTTTTATGTTAATTTGTAGTATTTTTATATTTGTATAGATAATATGTACACTCAAAAAAATATAAATATAACCGAGCATTTTTTAGAGTGTAGTCCCTTTCAGAGTGTTAAATTAGCAGTATTAACCTGAATTTAATGTGTTCTATTTTGTATAATAAATCCATTGATTTGAAATTCCTTTGACTACTGTACAATTTTGACAATACAGACATTAGTTATGTGGTGACTGCATCCATTTCAGATGTATAATAACTGTTTTTCCCAAAGACTTTGTTATAGTTGCTGAAAAGTTTTTATAGTGAAACCGATTTATTGTTGTAGTTTAATAGTGTTGGCCCTGTGACTTCCTGGGGGCTAAGTGAGGGCTGCCCGTGCAGGGCCACCGCTAAAGGGCCAAAGTTTTGCCAATGAGCAAAGTCCCACAGGCCCTGCGCTGGCAGCCCACTGGTGGCCCTTAGGCTTGTTTGCAGGGAAGTTTGTGATGAAACACTCAAATGCACCATTGATGTATCAGCTGTGAATCCAGATAAGAGTTTAATATCCACAATGACCATGTTAGTCCTTTCCTGTCGACCATCATATCTGGTGGAAAAAAAGCAAATTGTAAAAGATGGTTCTTAAATGCCTCCTAAAGTAAAACAATTAAAAATTGACAATTATGCACTATGTACATATTAGGGCTGCCCCATAATAGTTGACTAAACATTGGCCAAGTTGATATTTTATTTGTGAATGATGCTTAAGGTGAATATTATGACTCGTTTAGTACAAAGCTTTGTTTGCAAAATAATAGGTTGGCTATTAAATGTTATATTGCAACCATGGAAACATTTGGATTCATGCCGAATGAGAGAGGTACATGAGCCTATACATTTACGACATGCCTGTATATCAAATTTGTATTTTGTTTTGCAATCTGGTCACACTACTTTTTTCAGATCTGTTCTTACTTGACAGTGAAGTTCAAGATGAAATTTTGTCCCAATGTTTTGCAATCTCCCTCAATCTTAGCATCAATGCTCAATGTTTTAACTTCAGTAGGAGTGGGGATGTTGTAGAACTGAGCCACCTGAGAGAGTAAACATGAACAAAAACACAGTTATAAACCATCTCGCAGCAAAATAGCCACAAAATGCCAAGAGAGGAAAAAGAGAAGAGATTGAGTGCAATGAAGCTGAACGCACTACAGACCTGCACAGACACACAGGCTGAGCCCTTCGCTTCAATGCTGTATTTGGCTGGAACGTTCTGCAGCTGCTTCTCCTGGTACAGTAACTTGTTGTCCTGATTGACATCAAAGTGGTGAGTGTCTGCTGCTGACTGTACAGTCACTATGCTGGAGCCATCAGAGCTGAACACTTTGGTGGCGTACAAAGACAAAGCCTGAAGAGCCACCACTGTATCCTGAGAAACAAATGTGTTCAGTAATGTGACTTTTACCCATTATTCAGCAATTATGTGTTTGATTTGAGTAGTTTGGGTCACCTGTGTGGAGGAGAATCCTCCGTAGGCATTCTGCTGCTTCACAAGCCAGCTGACAATCGTGTTAGCAAAGCCCAGATCAGCTGTAGTGAGCGAATCTGCAGTGAGAGCAGCTAGCAGCACATATGAGCTGATCTCCACTGCCAGAGAATCAGAGTCATCAGCAGATGCAGACTGAGACCAGTGGAGACGAGACCCTTTAGGGCACATGGACAAAAGAGACACCAGTAACTCGATGAGCATGATAAAAATAAACAACAGTACAGTCATAGAAGACAACAGAAAGTCATTGAAAACAAATCTCTTACCATCTGAAATAGCAGTTTCCTCTAGTTTCTTGAAAAGCTGCTGTCGAGTGTCTGTGTCTTTAGCCAGACTGAAAGTGTAGGCGAGCAGAGCAGTAGTGTAAGTGTTTTTGACATCCTTAATGACGGACCTCAAGCAGGACAAACCTTTAGTGACGACAGGATCCTGAGACAAAGACAGAGAAACAGCCGCTATGAGTCTAATTTTTCTATGAGTTTATACTGTTTCCTGTAGATGAACTTACTGTGACTGGAGTTTCCAGTTCAAGCAGTGATGCAGTTATGTAGGCAGTCATGGTCACATTATCATTCACTCCACCCTGCAATGTAGGAGAAACAGAAATAAAGACAAATATAAAATTTATTACCAGACCTGGTGTCTATTGATCTCAGCAAACATTGAGAAACAAATAACACACCTTCATTCTGTTGTTGAACAATCTTCCCTGTTGGATAAAACAGCCGTCTGAATCCCGTCTGCTTATTAACCATTTCTTTGCACTCTGAATAATTTGTGGATCAATAAATATGTATTTCTGTGCTTTGCCAAAAGACCTCAGGACAAAGGCTGTCAGCCTGGTGGTATGGTAATTTAATTATTAGTTCCAGTAATGTAACTCAAATGATAACTCAAAATCGACTCAAAAAAAAAATATGGAAGACCGACTATATCATATTTTATACAGCCTGGGTTTATTCATTTAAATGAACTTATTTTGCTTCGATAAAAATAAGAGTGAACCGTTTTTACCATGTATTCTCTTTTCCATGTCCAAATGTGCTGTATGCACCACTAATATGTCTGTAGTTCAGTTGTCTCTGGTATCCTGTTGAGTTTGAAAATTATTAAATGTTTTGAGTTGATTAAGTGTGTCTGAAGTCAAATGTGTTGAGAATTATTTTCTCTGTATTTTCTTGACATGATTGATTTCTCTCACCGCTCTTAAGGAAGCCGGTGGCTCTCTCTCGGATGGCTGAGGTGAGCTGATCCGTGTTTTCCAGATACTGCAGAATGTAAATATTGGGAGAAAGAACAGCAATGTTTTGTTCTCCACAGCCATACGGCATCCGTAATAATCCGTGAAGATTGCTCAGTGCACGACCCAATATATCTCCTACAAACCAAACACCAATGAAACACTACATTTTAGAAACCCAAACAAAAACTTTTAATTCCTGCTTCTACTGTATATGTCAATGTTACCAATGACTGAAACAGATGATCTGGCTGATCCCTCTATCACATCTTTAGGAAGAGTCAGATTCACTTCCTCTGAGAGAGTGTCGCCTATGAACCAGAGAGACAGAAACACACATCAGCGATCAGCAGAGAAACACTATGATGCTAAATATTGTCTGCAGACAAACCCTTTGGACACAGTAACCAGCTGTAGGTCTCTGTCTTCTCAGTTCCTTCAGCCTGCAGAATAAAACAGTAACATCAACACATCATACTGACATAAGCAGCATTAGGATCATGGATAAATGACGTCTGAGAGCCGTTTGACGTGTACTGACCTGCACAAGTAAACTTTGTGTAACTGTGTCAATGCGTCCTCTCTCTGGCACATTCACAATCTCATTGTCACACACAGTCTGGGACGCCTCTGCCTCTGCACTGACTGTAATATTCAAGACTCCTACAACACAAGACATGTACATGAATATACAACAGACACAAACACTGAGAAACAATGATTCAGACTGGAAAACTCACCGAGAACAGAAGGAGTGAGGATCCATTTAAAGGTTTTTCTTCCATTAGCACACAGACAGGATGAATACTGATCATCAGAGGAGGCTTTGAGCGTGTAGTCTGAGGAAGGAGCTGGAGTCACTTTAACCTGTCAGTCAAACACACATGATTAGTGGCATATTTGATATGATTGGATAAGACTGAGTCTGAAGTCTCACCATGATGCACTTGGACAGATAGTTGAAGACAGTGGCCTTCAGCTCAAATATCTCCCCACGGATGATGGAGTAAGGCAGAGAGAGCTCCAGGAAGAAGGGCTGGAAAACTGTCAGCTGAGCAGGAGGAGCCAGACCCAGACCTTTGGAGGACAGACAGAAGGCCTCCGTGTCCCATGAGGTGATGGTGTCAGGAACTGTGACAGGAACCTGAGCTGATCCAGAGTCCCTGTTGTGCAGCACAGTATAGTAACATGCAGAGTAAACTTCCAGGGGCTGGACATTGAGATGATAAATGTGTACAAGTATCTGGGTGTTCACATAAATGGGTACTATGGCAAAAAGGAATGATACTGTAGTTGCATTAGCAACTTTCTTTGCGGTCGTCTCCTGGAGTGGTGGAATCACAGAAAAGGACAAGAAAAGGCTTAACAGTCTGATAACTGAGCGCTACCAGAGATGATATCAGAATATCTTAGCACTGAGGCTGGGTTCTGACACTCTTATAGGACCAGTTTTACCCAGTTATTTATCCATATTCAAAAAAAATATTTATTTATTTATTTGTTTTTATTTAGCATTACATATTTCAGTGAATGTCAGTATTCATGATGTTTATTTTGTATATTCACTCTAAAAAATATTGTTTGGACGCAACAAAAAACATTAACGCAACAGTTTGCATAATTTTTTGTTGAGTTAAAGCAACTTCCTCTGAAATTAAGTTCAACTAATAAACTATATTGTGCTATATATACTTAGAAAACCGTGTTAAAACTAAAAATTATTAAGTTGTTCTAAGTTTTTGTCACAATTGTTTTGTAAAATTTGATCACTCAGGACACTTGGTTACAAAAACTACCTAAAATATTATTTTTGATGAACAAAACTTAAGGTGCCCAATAAGAAACCACATCTTTAGCATTTTCAACAAATGAATTCTGTTGTTGATAACAGATGTAAGACATGCCAGGAGTTGTTCTCAACCTAAGCAAACGCTCACGCTTCAGCACATGGTAAACTATTAAAAACAACCAACATAACAGAAAAAACACTTTGAAATCCAAAATATAACCAACATAACATTAATACATCTTCTCCTGTTCTGATCTTGAATAGAAATGCATAAAAAAATTGTAGTTTATTTCTACATTACCGCCCATTATTCAGCCACATGCAAAGCATGCTGGGAACCTGAAACGTGAACTTGAAAAAATTAAGTTATGGAGCTAATTACATTGAGTTAGTACAACTTAAATAATGTTTTAAACAAACTAACACAGATATTTAAGTTGAAGTTACACACAGTATTACGTTGATGTAATTATCAACATTAAGATATCAGGACAACTCATTAAAAAAAATTTAAAACGTTTAATTAAATCAATAAATTAGAATTTTTAACTTGCACTAATGCATTAAATTAAGTAGTGGCAACAGATCCACTGAATAATTTTTTAGAGTGTTCAGTCGTCATTACTGAACTGTTCTTTAGTGTTTTTTTAATATACAGTATATACATTAGTATGCTTAAGTTTTTTTTTTCTCTCTTCTTCTTCATTATTCTGTTTTGTGTTTTTTTTATCATCCATGATGCTGTAATGTCTAAATTTCCCTGTGGGTATAAAATAAAGTCTTATCTTATCCTATCTTACCTCGTAATGTGCCACTTACAAAGTCTGTTAAGTATCCTTGAATATATGGTCTTTATGGCATTTACATACCCCACTTCAGTGAGCTGCCAAATCCATGTTTCTGGGAAAAAGGTACGAACTGTCTCCATAGGTGCTTGAGCAGATCCTCGATTTTCAGAATACTTCCTCCCTGAAAATTCAAATAAATGACTAATGCACGTGTGCAAAAAACCAGTGCTCTCTCAGCAGGTATGAACTGATTCTTAGTAAATTCCCCCATCAGACCCTATTTATGCATTTACTCATCTACAACACTTTTTGTTTGTTTATGCATCTGAATCCATTTTAGACATCAGCTGCTAACACTAAGAAACTGCTATTTCAACAACAGCAGTACAAAGTGATATTACAGTGACATGATTTCAGGATCCCTTAAAAATGTTCTGCAATTTAGGCCTATATGTAACAACAAAACATTCATCATATTACAAATTTCAAGTAGACGTACCTACGTGAAAACCTCTGTGATAAGTTACACCATAGTATGTCAGACAAAGGGGTTGTCTCACATGCAAATTTGTTGCCATCTTCAATCCCACGTTCTGTCAAACAGCAATTATGTGTAATTGAATGGAAATTGAAAAACTAAGTCAATTAAAATCTATATTTCTTGGGTATGGTGTAATAATAAAATACTATTTTTATCTTTATATCCTACTTTCTCCTCTTTATAAGTAACGTCAACAATTTTCTGAGCAGTTTGTTACCTTCAAGCTGTCATAAACACGGTCTAGTGACACAGCACGACGAGGTCTAACTTCCAGGCACTCTGGTGTATCCATGGCATTATAAGGATAACCCGAAACTGACTGTACTGGCAGCAGGTTAAAGATCTATGATGAGATTAAAAAACATTTACCAATGATTAAATACACTATTCTAAAAACTTGTCATTGAAAATATTAATCTTTAGTAATTGTATACATGTAAGGTATACAATTAAACCTTGTCAGTATCCAGATTTTTTCCTGGTTTCAGGATCAGGACGCTCTTATCTACAGCACTGAGGCCGCACAGTGAACCAGGCTGAGCTGAGAGCTGGAGAGGTTTTCTCACTAGGAACTGCTTTAGAAAACCCCCCCCCCCCAAAACCAATTACAACAGGAGAACACTGCAGAGGGAAACCTGTGACGACAACAGTAGGATGTGTCATTTTAGTGTTCCTATGATGAAAATGGAGCCATTTTGTGGTGTTAAAATGAGGTTTAAAGACAGTAATATCTAAATTATCTCAGAACTTTCTGTATACCTCATTTTTTAAACACTTCTCAGTCATGAAATCTGTGCTACCAGCAACAACATTTTCACTGGGCAGAACACAGTAGGTCAGAATCTGCACTGCAGGAGCCAGATCTGCACCAACAGACAGTTTGAACGACACTGTGCCACTTGCTGCTCCATTAGAAGACTTCACTTCAACCTTCTCATATCCATGATGAACGATCACTCCTCTGGACACGACCTGAAACAGACAGATGACACTCCAATGACAAACTGAAAATCTCAGAGGAATGCAGCACTGTAAAACTGTACATATAGCCAATGAACATGCAGCAATTGTACTCACTATATAGACAATGTCAGTTTTGAAGTCTTGAACAGTCTCTCCAACAAAATAATAGTTGATGGTCACTGTAAACTCAGCATCACACTTCAATGGTTGCTCAATATTCTCTATAATCAGTTCACTTAATGTTGGGGTGTATGGAGTGGCGGGTCGGAGAAGTCGAATTGTTTTTTTTTCTGTAGAGAAGTAAGGCCTTTTAAAGCTTTGATAATGAAACTCTGGATATGCACTTGCCTGAATAACAAAGAATGTCCAGTTATTTTCAATTACCAAAGACAGCAATTGATCAAACACTGGGTGCACGAACATTATCATACCATTAGATTAATATCACTTTCAGAAAGACTAGATGTATTAAGAGAGAAGCTGGCCAGTCCATCACTGTCTGTAGTGAGATTTAAGAGCAGTTTTGAGGACCACCTTTTACCCTCCAAAAGATAAACGTCTTTGTTTTGAAGAGGTACTCCATTTAAATGAGCAATTTTGATCTGTTCAACAGGAAGAAAGAACAATTCAGACTATATTTCAATACAGCTCACTATTAATGTAAAAAAAAATAAGACATACTTTTCCCTGTATAATTGACCCATGCTCATACATTTTGGGTAGCTCAGTAAACATAGCTTTACCAATTTCATATGTCAGACTTATAGTTTCAGATTTCTCCATTGTGTTTTCTGAGAAAACAAACAAACAATTTAATGTAATTGTTTAATATTAATATTAACATAAATGTATTTTTTCGATATGCAAGTTCTGCTTGGATGAGAGTTCTGCTTGGATCTGTCACCTGTTCCTTCTTCTGTTACATTCACTTTTACAGTAAGATGTTCTTTTAAAAATCTCTCATTTGTAGAGTTAAAAAAGGCTAATGTGTCCAAAGTAAAGGAGGCACAGCCCATCGCACTCATCTGCAGATAGAGCACAAACACATCCATTAAAAACATCCAATACAAAGACTATGATGAAAATGTTTTCATAAATGTAACACAATATAAAATAATACAGTCACACACCTCAGTAGTTTCAACCGAACATGGTGAAATCAAGTCTGTTTGAGAAATGTGTCTCAAATCTTCCCGACAAACTTCCACTCTTGCTTTACCAGCCACTGGTTTACCAAATGTGTATCTATAAAGTGCATGCTTTGAGTAATTAAGGATATCATAATGAAAAAAAAGTTTTTTAATTGTATTTTAGAATTTTAACGCAATAAAACAGAAGAAACCTTCACTTACTTTCCACAAACCTCCATATTCATATCACTATCACCAAAAGTTATTTCTTTTGGAGCTTTCATGGTCATTTCAAACTTGGGTAAAACTGGAAATCAATTACAGGGAATCAATTAAAAAGGTCATGAATAAGATTTAATGATGCAAAAACGTTCTGTGATATTGTCACTTACCATACTTCTTCACCTCAAAATAATGTGTGATCGCCTGTTCACCAATATAAGCCTTCAGTTTATAAATGCCTTGACGGGCCTCTGGGTTCAACTCATGAGAAAGCTGCAATATCCACCTTGTTGAGGAAATATTTTTCCACTGACCAATCCTGTTATTCTGATTGTCCTGTTTGATCCCAAAGAACACACAGTGCCGATATAGGTTGGCTTTAATCATCTACATAGATCCTGACCATTATTAATAATCTGTAATCACTGAATATTTAATAACTGTAAGTTCGATCAAATTTTTGTTGTGCATGACATGAATGGCTGTAAAAGATGGGTACCATGTGCTTACCTCCAGCACGACTGTACTGTACTAAAAACATACAAACAAACAAAAAATTAATTACAATTTTTTAAAAATCCATTGCAAATAATATATTTATTGCAGGGTGCATTATGGGTACAGTGCACAGAAAATAATTATTTTAAAAAAATATTGCTTTTGCTTGATACAAACCTTCTGATCAAAGGGTACAAAATTTCTATCCATGGTGACAACTCTGAAATTCACTGTGAAATGAGTGATATGTTATAACATAAGATTACAAACTTCTCACTAGTCATTTCTGAGATGCAGTGCAACATTAGAGGCTCTGAGAAATGTGGGAAGAAAATGTCATTTGAATCTAATTAAAAAATTAATGAATTCAAATTGAATTTGATTAAAGAAACACTGACTAAATTAAATCTACTTACTCCATAAATACCAGATATATTAGATAGAAAACAATGTCACTTCCAAAATAACGCGTATGTAGTACAAGTAAATATGTGAGCAGACCACACATTTTAAAGTAATTCTTCAGAAATGGCATTATAAATTTAATGTGTATAATTAAATATTTATAGTGTTATTGTTACATATGTAATGTACATAGATGAATGTGTGAGTAACAGTTTAGATATAGAATAGTTGTTCATTTTAGGGGTAAATAAAAAAAACAGTTTGTGATATATTTGACAATTAAAACAATATTTTTTAAGATAGTTTTGGTTTATAAGTTTTATATACTTAGCACTATTGGATGCAAACAAAAGCAAGCAGCATGAAACAGCCCAGTGGTTTGGGGTGTGGCTACTGTGGGCTATATCTATTGTGCTAATGCCCACATGCTCTTTTCCTAATGACATCCCATTAAAACACCATCAACAGTGTGAAACAAACTAAACAACCTCACTATTCACTGAACTTCAAATCTCAAAAATTAACAACTCACCTGTCTGTCCTGGAATATAGATGGGTTTATCAGTCTGGATGAAAGTCAAAAGGTTGTAACGTCTGAGCATGACTTTTCTCTCTTCAGTCATCTTGAAGTTCATCCCCTGAAGTTCCACCTTCATTGTCTGCACTGATTCTGCTTCTACCAGAGGTGTCTGTTGGGTGATATGTTATTTTAAATCTTGACTAAAGTGTTCAATGATGTGTGAATGCACATTTCCTGCTGGCAAACCTGAATGTTAAAGCAGCGGTGAAACTCTTCCTCAGCTTTCTCCTGCAGCAGTAAAGTGCTCTGGTCACCATGAACCAGATAAATGTTCATGACAAGGCTTTCATTGGGCTTGAGAAGACTTGCACACAGTTTAGCTTCAGATCCCGACTCGATCACTGCAGGAAACGTCACCATGAAAGACCTGTTGAGAGATATCATAGCATAAAGAGATTTGCTTGTCCACAGTTCTACCACTTTTGTATTCCAATACATATTCTAGAACATTCTGCACTTCAGTGTAAGCAGTTCCCATCTGTGCTAATATAGTATTTTTATTTTTAAATTAAATTGCATAGTATAGTTGAGAACATTTTCAACCTTTTAAGGATCCTATTCAAGTGCAAATTTCACACAAAAAAAAAGACTAGATATTACAAAGATATTACTAAACAGTTACCATTCAAAGTTACTTACGGCCCTGAGGCTTGTCCATGGACAGAAAGGAAGAGCAAAGAAACTAAAAGGAGCCCTTTCCAAATACACAGCGCATTGAAAGCCATGATGAAGGCTGATCATGCAGAGCACACTATGAACAAAACTTTGACTGTGTCTTTATTTTAAAGGCCACTCATTCCAAACAAGCTATTGAGAAATTATTTGCATTCATCATCAAATTAATTATTGATTTCTGGAGTTACTAAACATGCCTTCCCAGTTAGTGCTTTGGGCCACTGTGCAAAGGTCTAAAGACATTGCTTAACTACTCCTTCTAGCATCATGCACAGTCTGAATTATTTCAATTCTGTAAGATAAAAAAAAAAAGTTTTAGTACCAGATATCATCCAAGGATGATACATACAGTATATATTTGTTCATACTGTGAAATATAAACAATATAATATAAACAGAAACATTTGATAAAACATAAGACTGCATTCATATTTAGTTTTTAATATTGTTTCATCATCACGCATGTTGCAATCAGTGAAAAACCATGGTCACTGACCTGCTGGCCCTGTTTACACAGTATACTCGCATATGAGTAAAAGAGGGGCTACTGGTCAGTTTGTATTAGAAATCAATCTGAGCAGCTTTTTTCAACCATTTTTAAAAATAAAACATCATCAATATCGTGTAACAAGTACAAGTGTGCATTTTAAGTACTTTTCCAGTCAAAAAAAAATTCACACCTGAAGAACTTGCGCTCTCATGGAGGCTGCCATGTTAAGATCACATTCCTGCATTTTGACAGTTATTAAACAAACTTGGAACTATAGCAACCCTACTAAAATCGGAATTTTGTTAACCAAATAGCTATTGCCATTGCAATATCATGGCAAAGTGAGTCATTGTTAGGGTTGGGACATTTCTGTAATAAAAAAGTAGTAGTAGTAATCTCTTATTGGCCTGTTTAGCCAATAAAATAAACAAAAGAAACAAAACCCCTGTAAATTAATACAAAAACACACATTATACAGATACGATTTGTCATTGCATTTGGTAGATTAGACTTTCAAGAAAACATTTGCAAATGGTTTGTAAAAGGTGTTTTTATGCATGTTTTGACCAACAGGCATGACCAGCTTGTTGTGAATCAAGTGCTTCGAAGCTACATCTGAACCCAAATTTAAATTTGTTATTATTATTTATTTACTCACCTTCAGGCCATCCAAGATGTACATGAGTTTGTTACTTCATTGGATCTGATTTGGAGAAATTTAGCATTACATCACTTGCTCACCAATGGATCTTCTGCAGTGAATGGGTGCCGTCAGATTGAGAGTTCAAACAATAATTCACAAGTAACTCCAGCCCTTTTGGTTAGGTTGAAGTAAGCCTCATCCATGTATATGAGGTTGTGAGGTGGTTCACTTGAATCCAACCACTGTGGCTCTCTCTGAAAATAATATTTTTTATGATTTAAGAAAAAATAAAGGGTGATATATTGTAGGCTGTTAGATGCTAGTATATAGTAATAATTAAAAAAACAGAAAGATTGTTTTTTCTGAGTAATAGTTTCCTTGTTGTATTATGTAATTTTCTTCATCTGGAAATGCATTAAACCCCTCAGCACACACACAATGAATGCTATAAAAACCCAGCAAAAGCACATTCCCATTGATTTCTCTCATTTGAACCCGGCCCACAACATTAGATGTTTCTCTCAATTTCAAATAGTTAATAGAAGGATTATTCACACAAAACGCAAATACATTCAAGTAACAATGATCACAGGTAAGAGCTTTTGAATTGTTTTCTGTTATAAATCTTTTACAGTCTTCAAACTGTTGATCCTGTCAACCTGTCAACTATCTGTATAATAGCTCACAAATTGTTATAATATATATATATATATATATATATATATATATATATATATGACTTTTAATGTTACTGTTAATTTTATCGTTTGCTTTATTGAGTACCTTTGGTGAAACTTTAAAGACTTAAATAATGGAATTTCATTATATTTAAGTCTATTCTTGACTTTGAGTGTGAGAGAAAATCCTATAAATATAAACATCTGTTGAAAAAAAAACAGTTCCATATTTATGAAATGAAATTCAATTTTTGTTTTAGCTGGTTTATTTTTATTGCTTCACACAGAGAGCCACTTGAATCTAGAAATTATTGTTGTCATCCTCATGTTCTCGGGTAAGTATCAAACACAAATCTCATATAGGTCTTTAAGTTTAAAGTGATTTGATTAAAGTTACACTTTTTTAATCTTCAAGATGAAAGTTTTTATATCACCCATGGTCTCTATACATATAATGTCTATCATTTAAAAACATTTTTTCTGAATCATTTTACACACTTTCAAGGAACTATAACACTATTTTACTATCAGGAGAGCACTGGTATTTACGTTAATGCACATTCAAATCAAAATACAATACATAAGAATGATTATTTTCTTCCACAGCTGTCTATTCCCAAAAGAAACCAGATTTTGGAGCACTCACAGCCTGTGTCACTAAAAACCAAAGCCTAACAGTTGATTGTTACTACCCACCTTGTGACAACACACCCTTTTACTGCAACCTTTATGATGGTGAGACACTAATTGCTAGCTCAGGCAATGGTAAACAGCGATGTTTCATTCTATGCTACATCTGAAGTATGTCGACTTATTATCAAAGATCATGCCAAGATTTACCATAACCAGACCAAGACTTATGTATGCGCTCTGTCATGGAGAACAAGTGAAGAAGGGAAACTGGGAAAAGTTAGTGTCAGTTTCTTAAAACTTAATCTCGACCAATAAATAATGGTTAATATAGTTGGAATGTTTTTGTAAAACATGTAAAAACATGGGCATTTTGTGGCAAATGGCGTAGCTATATTCTGTCAAAATACTGTTTATCTAGTTTGTTGAGTTCAGAATTTTGCATTCTTTCTTTCTTTCTGTCTTTTTACATCAGTTCATTATCCTCCACCCTTTAACAGATTAAGCATCTTTTTTTCAGAGCGACCAAAGGACTGCCCTGGAAGTGGACCATTACTACATGTCTCCAAATTGCTGTGGTTAATAGCATTTGTTTTCTTCCAAGAAACTTGTAAAGTTTGTAAAATCAAACATCCTTCTCTACTCAAAACCTACTCATAGGTATAGTGGAATTGTGGAATGGAAAATAAATGACATAAACTCACATAACAGATTAAATAGTGTGAAGCAAATTAGACTTAAACTTATTAGGAACACAACCATTAAGGGTTCAATCTGTTTAGTAGCTATCCAACTTATTCTTCAATGCAGAAGTAAGCCTATGGGAGAGACTTCCGGTTCATTAGCCGCTATAGGGAAATAATGAGAAGAATAACAACATGCAGTAAGCAGTAAAACTGATGGTACAAACCATTTTGTTCATAATTAAGATAATACAGTGATCAGACACACCAATTTGCAATATAAATCAGCAAAACAAGCTGTTTTGTACAGCTAAAAATAGCTGGATGCAGCTGAGACCAGAAGCCAGACCCATTAAAGTTACAAATGGCTGCGCCCGCTCTTACAGGAAAAGTAAGGTAATAACAATTTACAACAAGCCTTTATTGGTGTTTCTTCAACTACATGCATTTGGTCCTGTGTCTAAAAGCACACTTTAACACTCTTATAGTTTAATATACTAACAATGTTCAACAGTGTAGCTGATCATGAGACAATTGTGTGTGTGTGTGTGTGTGAGTGTGTGTGTGTTGTTGTTGTTGTTTTTTTCCTGAAAGCCATAAACATATAGGCCTAATGTATGTCACACTGTTACCACATCTCAAATTATGTATCATGTTTAGCATTTTGTCATGAAAATGACATTTTTGGATTTGGAACTATATTGTTAGCAGTTTTCCCCAAAATAAACACTATGTAAAGTAAAGAAACGTGTATGTTGTTGCTCTGGAGTCTCCTGCCTGCACTACCTTTTTCTAAAACTGCAACCTATGGACTCTCCAGAAGTACAAGGGGTCAGGTTCTCTGAGACTTAGGTTAGGAAAAGAATCCTAAAAAATGACCCTCACTTAGTAAGAATCACATGCTGAAGTGTAGTAAAATACATGAAAATATATAAAGCCTATACATTTTATAGGCTTTATAGACAGATGAGAGTGATTCTTGAATGACCAGCAACACATCGTCTTGTACCACTGTTTGAAGAATCTATAAGAATCTTCATAAATTTGGGAGTTCATTTCTTTAGTCATCTTAGCCACATACTTTTCAGACAGAGATCGCCTAAAATAACTCACAAAACTACTGCCAGATTCTTGAAGATCAATTCTTCAAACAGTGCTACAAGAGGATGTGGTGCTAGTCCTTCAAGAGTCACTCTCAAATATAGCATATAAAAATCAGTCTTCATGAATTTCACAACACTTCAACATGTTATTCTTAACTAAGTGAGGATCATTTTTTAGAATTTTTGACCCAAGCAATGTCTCTGAGAACCTAACACATTGTAGTTTTGGAGACTCCAGGTAGGTTGCAGTTCTGGAAAATGGTGGTGTTGGAGACTAAATGGTTCCTGATGGTTTCACACCTGCAGTTAACATGTGCCTTTTCTTCTCTACCAGATTTTTCCTGACCCTGCTGACTCAAAGAGCATTTCCCTGTCCAATGGTCATGCCTTAAATTAGCAAATTCTAGTATTGTTAGTATGCAATCTTCTGTAGGTCATTTAACTTTTGGACTTTCAATCTGAGGTCAATCTCTTTTTTGGCTAATTTTTATCTGTAAAAGAAAACCTGCTTGATAATTATGCACACCTGAAAATAAGGAGTTTCACTTTCAGGCTTCATGGACAATTATATATCACTTATAAATGATTCAATACAAAATGAATAGTAGTTATTAAGACTGGCGTGGTTTGAAATTGGTAAAATGTGCTTGCATAATTATGAACACACTGTAAACTATAAATAATCGTTATTTGATAAACAGTCAAAAGAATATCATAAAATGTTTTCATGTGATTTCCATATAACAACACGAAATGAGTGTTGTCTGCGCTGGCATAGCTCAGCGGTTACTTTACTTGGATTTTTCTGAAGACGAGGAGGGCTCGAACCCCCAGCGCCGTCTAGCGTTTTCTTCAGACATAGGCTACATTTGACAATGAAGACGACACTCAGATTTGGACTCAAACAAACGTACTCCCTACATAACACTACGTTAGTCATCTCTCCCGCCATTGGATCGAACCCAGGACTGCTATCTGGAACGAAACGGCTTTATAAAAAGTCATGCTTGTTTTATAAGACGACACATTATACGCTTAAAGTTGCTTAATTCAAACCTTCACAAGTTTAAACATTCCACTTTCTAAAACTTAACAAAAGGCGGCGAATGAATTAAAGTTACAGAAAATGATGCATAAACTTCACGTTCCAACTTCCGTAAAACCCAGATGATACTACTACGGCCAAGGCAAGTTTCAATTAGTGATGGGAAGTCCGGCTCTTTTCAAAGATTCGGCTCTTTTAGCTCGGCTCCCTTAGAAGAGCCGGCTCTTACGACTTCCAAATGGCTCTTCATTTAGTCTCACTCGGAGCCTTCTATTTTATCCCAATTTAGCAATTGTGAATGGTTTGTGTGTTGGTAAGCAATTTTTTATCCAGTGTTTTTATAATAGCCTCATTTTTTTGTTACAAAAAAAATACAATTACTATTATTTAACATTTTAATAAAACGTTAATTGAACAATTGAACACAGAACCACAGCAAACAAATCAAATAAATAAAGGCAAAAGTCTTAACATTAAAGGGGTCATATGTGATTTCAATTTGTCCTTTCTCTTTGGAGTGTTACAAGCTCTTGGTGCATAAAGAAGATCTGTAAAGTTGCAAAGACTAAAGTCTCAAATCCAAAGAGATATTCTTTGTAAAAGTTAAGAGTCAGCCACGCCTACCTAAAACGGCTCGTTCTAACACGCCCCAACATGTCTGCGTCACGATGTGGGAAGATCTGCATAACACCGCCCAAATGTTCACGCAAAGAAAGAAGGCGTAACTTTTATTCTGGCTGTAGTATTGTTGTTTTCTGCACCCTGCCATGTCGTGAGGCGCGCTGTGTTTTGTTGTGAAAGCAAAACTACTTTGTTTGGCCTTCCAAAAGAGGACGATATCCGCTTCATCATGCCTAGAGCTGATCCGTGCTGGTTGCTGAGGAAATACATCAACTCACGCTGTCGATTGCCGATCGGCTTTTCACTTGGACGAAGTAGCAGTCCCAGGGCCCGTGGTCGTGTGTGTTGCCGCACGCCCGCCAGCTGCTCCTTCATCGATCCGCCCCCCCTGCTCACTCAATCCGTCCTCCCGCTCACTCAAGGTTGCGGTGTGTGACTCTGTTTCGTTGTGAAAGCGAAACTACTTTGTTTGAATTTCCAAAAATGGACACGACTATAAATCAGTGGTTAAGTTGTAGTTACAACACTGTTCCAGACACTTCAACCTAAATATCAGATGTGTGCAGCATATTTTAATGGAGGACTGTTTCCTGATCCTGGTAGAGTGACTACAATGCTGGCTGTTCTGACTCACAGAATGTAAGTTTTTTATATTTAAAGAATTTGCCACTGACGATTCAAACGCGAGTTTTTTGAGCAGTGTAGAGTAGCGCTTGTTGTTTGTCATTTCTCCGATCACAAATGCAGACATGGTTTTATGTTTACGCGTTACTACCCACCTACCCACGGTTTTCATGTTTTTGTCTCGTCGCTCCGGCCGGACACGGTATCACAGTATGGTAAGGGGTGTACAGGGGCGGATTTACTGAATTGGGGGCCCTATACATTTGCACACATTTTCCTAGATCAACCTTGAAGTTCCTTTCTGTTGTTTTCAGCATAAGCCTGTGCAAAGGCTGTCTAATTACCTACCTTAACCAACGCGCTTGCTTTTAAATCCGGACCCCCCGCCTCTCTGTGTTGCTCTGTGTACCTGGCCTTTACCACTACACTCGCTATTTTCGGAGCGTGTGTCCCCCTTCCTTCTTTCACATTCTAGTCTATCCTCCCATGTGATTAGCCGCATGTGAATTTTGGTTTTTGTAATGAAAAAATGCATTAAAATAATGCTTTTATGAAAACACTGATTAAAAAAATTGCTTACCAACACACAAACCATTCACAATTGCTAAATTGGTTTAAAGTAGAAGGCTCCGGCTGAAGATTCGGCTCTCCCCGACGGGAGTCGGCTCTTCTACAAGAATCGGCTCTTAGAGCCGGCTCGTTCGCGAACGACACATCACTAGTGCCAATCCACAGTGATGTCCTATTGGAGTCGACTCTGTGCGCATGCGCAGAAAACCCGCTCCGGTTGCTCCTGTTGTAAACAAGGCGGCTCAACAACAGTAAACGGTGAGATAAATGAATTCACATATTTCTTTTGCTTATTTAAACACCAACTTTATGACGGCTATATGTAGATGCAAGTGATTTATTCGTGTACGCGGCGCATTAATTTTTTTTCTTTTTTTGTCTAAGATTGCAAGATAGCCCTGGTAAGTTAGCTAGCTAGCTATCCTTTCAACGTAATCAAATATAATCTCCATTTGTATTCATTATAAATCATTTTGTATGCACAATTTAGTTATTCTTGTGCATCTAATATAATATTTATTTATTTTAAAATATTTACCGTGTAATACACATCCAGTGTTAATGTAAGGAGTGACTCCTGTTGGCCAGTTCTGTTAATAACGTTTATTATGTGTATTTTATGAAGTACCCACACACACATTTTCACAAGTATTTTCATGCTAACGTTTATATTGTTGGTTTCCTCTGTTGGATCCTGTACAGGTTTGATCAGGCTACTGGGAGTGAAGGCACATTTTACCTGTTACATACTGACAGTGGATATGAAAGGGTTTGTAGCAAATAACTAAATGTTTGAACTATACAATTTGTAATACCACCATTTTAACTACATATTCAACAATGTAAAATGTTGTGTTTTTAGACAACAGAAAAGTTCTGAACCTGATGTCAATGTTCCAGACATTGAAGGAGGTATTATAAAATTAAGCGTGATGCAGTAATGCAAGTTTATTTTTAAATAAGTTTTGAGAATTGATGTGTGTGTTTTTTTTTTTCTCTCTCTCTCTCTCTCTCTCTCAGGGGCAGTTGCTACTGCAGAGGACCCATCAGCAATCACAACTATTCAGTCTGCTTCTACGTTTTCCTCGGAGCAGCCGATTAAATACCTCTTCAAGACCGAGGGAGCTGGGGGGCAGGTAGGGGAGCTGTACCCTCCCTCAGGGCAGGTAGGAGGAAGGGTTACATTCAAACCTGAGTGAGAACTTAGGCCCAGTTTACACCTGGTGATGACAATGGAGAACAATTTCACAATATTATTTAGTGCCGTCCATTCCAGACAGATGTTAATACCAGGTTTAAACCAACCTAAATTGTTCCCATAGAATGTTCTTTCTGATGACGACTCAAGAAAAATTTTGCAGTGATCTCTTTTTTTCACTTTAGGTAGCTTCTACAGACAAGTGTAAGATTGTATTGCATAACATATCTTCTCCTCTTAATTTTCCTCAGGTTACGTATCGCGTAATCCAAGTCGCAGATGGACAGCTGGAAGCTCAAACTGACAGTGCAACAGCTGTTAGTGTAGTGACTGGGTTTCCTGCTACAACACAGCCTCTTACGCAGGTGCAAAATTGCTTCAACTGACATAGATGAATAGAATTTAACCTAATTACATTTAATTTCAATATTATTTGAATATGTTTTTCAGGCTGTTTTTTCTCAGTCAGAAGGCTTGGAGGGCGATGGCACAGAAACCCATTACACATACTATCCTGCTACTATCTCAGACGCAGCGGCTGGCACCATGGTGACTGGTGTTCAGGCCTCAGATGCTCTGCTTAGTCAAAGTGCTCCTGCAGGTGCATCATCAAACATTTTTTAGCATAAATGATGCATTTCAATTGATATTATGTACATGAATACACAACGGTACATCACTTCTGTTGCAAAACAGCCTGGGTTTTTATGTTCATTTATTTTTTTTTTGCTCACGTTGTTCCCTCTTGCCCGTCTCCACAGTTTCAGTTGTCTGTTTATGATTGTTACTCCGGTCCCTTCCTCAGCCAGGAGGTCCTTTACTGGAGCCTAACGCACAGTCGAGGGCTTAATGCATCTCTACGGCGGGCCGGTGTACACAACCTTTCCCATGCGTCATGTTCTTCTTCCAGACTCTGTTTTAACTATACATTTCTCTATTTAGTTATTACTGTTTTGCTTTCTTGAGTGCAGTCTCTACTTGTTCAGTCGCTCTCTTATGACGTTCCCTAGGCACACAACAGTAATAAAAATTAATTAAAAATAATGGACTGATGTCGGTATAATTATGGCTGACCTCGTTTGTAGTTATTTGATTATATAAAACTGTAACAACTGGCCAGTACCAAATGTTGTACGGGAATGAGTTATACTGATTTTTTCGTAGTGTTGCTTCTCTGGAAAATTCTCGTTGTGCTCAACCCAAGGCTACAGCATTTATTTGATTAACTGCTTCCTATTAAATTATTTTTAAGAGGTAATTATTTCCGTTGCCCACCTGCCATCAGTCAGCTGACTTTTTCGCATCATCAATCTGACGTGTCCAGTTTTCAGGTGTCACATTATCCTTTCAGAACTCATTCTAAGATGCTAAATCTGCTCTCTAAGAATAATCACATTCGTTTTCTTGCTTATTATTCAATGATGAAAATAGTTGTGCTAGCTTAATATACTTTTTGGAAACACTGGTGGATACTCCACAACTTCTTCCACAAAAACAAAGCTTTGAGGTCAGATAGATAAAAGACAATGATATAAACAAAGAAAAAAGATATATATATATATATTTTTTTTTTTTTTCATTAGGATGCATCAATTGATCAAAATGCAGTACCCACATTAACATTACAAAAATTTCGTTTCAGATAATGCGTTGAATTTTCTATCATCAAAGAATCTTAAACAATCTTCCTGATTTTTCAAACAAATATTAGCCAAAACTATTTTCAACACTGATAATAATAAGGATCATTATTAATAATTGAGTACCAATCATAATTGATAATTGAGCACCAAATCAGCATATTAGAATGATTTCTGAAGGATCATGTGGCACTGAGGACTGGAGTACTGTTGCTGACAGTTATTTTAAATTGTAATAAATTATAAAATACATTTTTTTCTGTAATTTTAAATTAATAAATGCAGCTTTGTGAGCATAAGAGGCTTCTTTCAAACCAGAATAATAATAAAAAATCAATTAAAATGTTTGACCTATAGTGTACAGTGTATTTAAATGAGCTTTTGACTGAATATCTGAATTAATGGATTAGTGTAGGAACAAAATGAACCCAAGGAACAAAAACATTTGTTGTAACATACTTTATAAATATTTGCAGTAAGACCGAGGGGCCAAGGAATTCAAGAGACGAGAAAAGGCGAGCTCAGCACAATGAAGGTAACTGAAAGATAATTGGAAATTACTTATGGTTAGTTGTGTAAGTTATTTGCAAGTGATTATTTCCAAACCACTTTACAGTTGAGCGAAAACGTAGAGACAAAATTAACAACTGGATTGTTCAGCTCTCCAAAACAATTCCAGACTGCACCATGGATTCCACTAAAACTGGACAGGTATTTGTTAGTATTGTGACTATAGTTGTAGCAACAGGAAGTACTGGGTTATTTCTAATTTTGCTGTTGTGTGTGTGTTACAGAGTAAGGGTGGGATCCTATCAAAGGCCTGTGATTACATTCAAGAGCTGCGACAAAGTAACAGCCGGTTAGGAGATGAACTGAACAGCCTTGACAGGTTGAAGATGGATAACCAGCTGTTACGGCAAGAGGTATTTTACTGGTTGCACCAATCAGGATAACCATTAAAGGGGTCTTATTATGCTTTTTCACTTTTTCAACTTAGTCTGTAATGTTGCTGTTTGAGCATAAAAAAAGATCTGCAAAGTTACAAAGCTCAAAGTCCACTTCAAAAGGAGATATTTTATTTAACAGAAAGCACTTTTCAAAAACTACAACGAATGACTCGTTTGGACTACAACGCATATTTTCCGGGATTTGGGATATCACAAATATCGACGAATGGGACGAGACCTGGTTGAGCTGCGCTAGAGAAGGCAACGAGTGTTATCACTATGTTGGAGACACGCTAGCTTTCCCAAGGCAGACGAACTTAGAGTGGTTACAATCACCTGGGTTTAAATCGTCTCAAATTGATTTGATTTTGACGCAATATTTACACTGAAGCTCGCAGGCGCCTATGGTAAGGAGCATGACATTTCCCCACCAGGTGCCGAGTGCTGCCAAAAAAAAATCCACAGCACAGAAAACACACGGCCCAGCTAACCAATCACAACACATTTCATATTTCCTTCATTTGATACAGGAACTATTGAGCCGTTCATGCCAGATTGGGGAGAAAGGTATTGTAAATTAAAATAATATGTGAAAATAATGTGTTTTTCGAACAACCTAGTAGGAGAGCCTGTGTACACCCCCAAAACAAAATCAGCTTTGTCAAAGCATAATAGGACCCTTTAATTATCTAAATTAAATTAATTTGATAATTTAGGTCTATATAATAATTCACTTTCACTTGAATCATCATTTTGATCCTGGTTTTAATTTGACAGAAAAACGTAATTAATTTAAGCTCATTTAAATCTCCAAATGAGTCCTAGGTAGAGGTTTTATTCTCATTGATTGTTGTGTTGTTTTGTCATGTTGTTTTTTTTAAAGGTGGAAGATTGGAAATCTAAGAATCATATTTTTGGAGACATACCACCATCCGGGCAGACATGGCATAGTTCCTACAGCAGCAGCAATCATCCCACCAACAGCCCTCACCCCAGTAAAGAGTTTAAAGGATGTTGGAGTTTTGGAAATTTAGATCGAAAAACATTCAGTGCAGAAGATTTGATTTTCTGATGTTTTTCTGAACCTTGAACAATGCAGGACTTACAAAATGCAGTATTCAACAAACTGGTGATGATTCTCCATTGGGATCTTGCCTTATGTACATATTTTATTTTTATTTTTTGTGTCCCCTGTACTTTCATGTAATTTAGCATTCATTTTTTTATGTACCAGGACAGGTCAGATAAATTTGTTTATTTTGTACTGTTACTTCTAAACTTTGTGGAAATTATTCATGTTAAATCTTTGTGTTATTAATGCATTTTCATATATTTCATACTTTTGAAGTTCAGGTTTTTCAGCTTAATTTGTCCAAATAATGAGCATGTCAAATAACTGCCTGTTAATTGACAATTCACAACATGGTCATAGTAGATTTCACTATGCAGAGTACTGAAATAAATAACATATTTTCCCACTACGCTATTCTCTAGATTCTGATCTGAATCTGTTGAACATCTCAGCATCCACAAGTGTGTTGTTATGTTGTTATAGGATTTTCAGTTGCCAAATGTTAAGTATTTAACAGAAATATACAAACAATCTCCCATTCCTGGAGATATTATTTTCTATTTTTGTTTAATAACAAATATCAGGCAACTGAAAACACTGAAGGCTGAAATATCAAGGCTCATGCAGCACTGCAGGACAGCCTGCAGGGACCTGCCTTTTAGACCGTCCTCTATTAGCATGAACATTATGGCCATTTGAATATTTATTCCTTAAAAACTAACGTGTCTATTTTTACTAATTGGTAGTATCTATTCTAGGCATCCTTGTACCTATTAAGCAGACACGATGATTTAGATACTAGTGTGCGTTTCACTTGTTACATATAAAGTAGCCATTCTGACCAGTCAGTATTACTACTCATTAAAAGCAATCAAAACTAGTGAAATTTTAGCTAGTACTAGTGACATTTGAGATGAATTCTTGTGTCTATTAAATGACTATCTAGTCACTACTGGAATACTTGCTAGTGATTAAAAATAAAAAAAAAAAAATCTAGTATAGAAACATACGGGTTCGTTTAAATCAGGGCTGTCCAAACTCGGTCCTGGAGGGCCGGTGTCCTGCAGAGTTTAGCTCCAACCCTAATTAAACACACCTGAACCAGCTAATCAAACACTTATAGGCATACTAGAAACTTACCAACAGGTGTGTTGAGGCAAGTTGAAGCTAAACTCTGCAGGACACCGGCCCTCCAGGACCGAGTTTGGACAGCCTTGGTTTGAATAGTTGAATGTTAAAACGGCTTGCCATATTACAAAGAAGCCTGTCTCTTTAAGGATTTGCAGGGTTTCCGGTGACGCGATTCAGTTCAAGGGTTTTACTGTGTTATTAGTTGCACTATGGACTTTCGGCAGACCCTGTGATGAAATGTTTACGCGTTGCCAAACTTGACATTTCAAATAAATAATAAGCCAAAACAATGATTTGCATACTCTTAGTTGCAGGGCACGGCACGATTTTAGAGACACAGATCAAGGTAAATCAACTAATATAAACGTTTTCATGTGAGCTACAAAAAACTGTTATGATTTTTTAACTTTGTGTGATTTTGCAACCAGCGATCATGTAGCATTAATGCCACATTATAAATTTATATTCAAAACAAAAAAGAAAAGAGAAGGAGAAAGTGTGCTATGGATAAGAATATGTTTGCAATGAAATGCTGAGCTTCACTAAACTTGTCTCTGTATCGCAAGAGTGATGTTACAGGTCTGTATGCTCATCTGACCGGTGTGCCCAAAGCTCTGTTACCTGGAGTGGGGGGAAAGAAAATATTGGATTTCTGGTGGGAAACTGTCAACACGTGAGTCATTATATTTGTTGTTCTGCACTTTTAGCATAATTGTGGGAGGTGTTTTCCATGCAACACAGTATTTACCCTCTCACTTAGGCGCCAGCTCTTCAGTGAAGTCTATCTGGTTACAAATGCTGATAAGTAAGTCATATATGGCTGTCATTTGTAATTTATGCCAACTAGTTTTTGTGTGTGTGGTGTGTGTGTGTGTGTATAAATTAATAAGGGCAGGAGGCATAGTTTCTTTTGAATGTTTAAGATACACAATAGCACCCATTAAACTTACTTAAGATTGTATATTGGTTCAAAACTGCATTCAATGCAGATACAAGCACTATGAACGTTGGGCAACAGCAAATGACTTTCCAGTGGAGAATGTTGTGAATGATGGCAGCACAACTTTGGATGACAGACTTGGGGCTGTCGCAGATCTTGAGTTGGCCATCCGAAGCCGACAACTACAAGATGACATCATGGTGGTATGGGCTTTTTTCAGAACCTATTCCATTGGACCAAAAAAAAAAAAATGCTGAAAATGTACTCACCCTCAGGCCATCCCAGATGTAGATGATTTTGTTTCTTCATCGGAACTGACTTGGAGAAACTTAACATTTAATCTCTTGCTCACAAATGGGTCCCCGTACAGTGAATGGGTGCTGTAAGAACGAGAGTCCAGATAGCTGATAAAATATCATCCACAAGTAATCCACACAACTCCAGTCTTATCAATTAATGGCTTATAAAGTGAAAAGATGTTTTTTACAAATGCATCATGGTTGTATTTTAGTTACTTCTGGCTAAAATACAAGGGTGTGGCAAGTGATGTAATGCTAAATTTCTCCAAGTCTGTTCCGATGAAGAAACAAACTTAACTACATCTTGGCCTGAATGTGAGTACATTTTCAGCTAATTGTAATTTTTTTATTTTTTTTGTGGTGATTTAGTTTTTTGTGTATTATTCTTTTAAATCTTAAATTGTTTTATGTTGTGAAATTACATTTTGCAGATTGCAGGAGACATGCTTTGTGCTGATCAGAACTTTGATATTGCACAAGTCATTCGCTTTTTCAGATCTAAGGTAAGAGAGACTCAACCTATTGATTGTGTTGTTACAAGTTTATTCTTGTGGGTGAGATGTCATACATAGTGACCCAACCAGGTCCATACTGATTTGTACTTTCCCACTTGAGCCATACCCTGTAATTACCACATTTACTGTACTGCACAGACGCAACTGTATTTACTCTCACTCATCACTATTCCATCCACTCATTTACCTTGTTGAAATAATTGGTCTGATTCCTACTCAACTGTAATTCTCATTACCTATATTTGATACTTCAGCCTGGAGAACTTGCTATATATTATGAGCTGGAGTCGGGAGAGAAGAGCTACACCAGAGGAATTGTTGAAGTGTGTCCGAACACCCATCGGTGAGACATGACACACTGTTGTAGTTTTTAATGGAAGAAATACCCTCCGATATGATATTATAACATTAGCTAAGCTTAGCAGATTATTTATCTTTTTTTTTTTCATTTAGCCATTTTCACATGCTCTGAATAGCAGGGCAAAATTCAGAGCATAGCAGGGTTTATTGTTCATTAATTTCGTCATAAAATGGAAATATGTTTTTGACATGATCATAAATCACACATAGGCAGATATATACAGGACATCATCCAAATGCAAAGTGACAACTGTTATTAAAAAAACTAAAATATACATTAGAAATGTTTATATGTGGACAGATGGAAGAAGTACCCTCTGATATTATAAAATTAGCCAAGCTTATTAGATTCTTCCTTTCTTTTACTTTTTTTAAAAATAATTTAGGCAGGTTGGCAGGTTCATGTACTCTAAATAACAGGGCTTAGTCTATTCAGTTTGTCATGGAAGGGAAATATATTTTTGGCATTATAAATTGTAGACCGATGAATACAGAAAATAGACATAAGACATAACCATTGAATATAAACATACCTAAAATAGTGACAAGTATAGAAGAAAGCATAAGCATTCACATAGACATTGTTGTAATTTAAAAATCAAAGTGACAATTGAATAGAATTTTTAAGACGGGTGTGTCCTGTCCTGTCCTGGTCCTGGAGGGCCAAGATTCTGCAGAGTTTAGCTCCAGCTTACCTAATTGGAAGATTCTAGTAATTCTAAAGACCTTGGTTACTTTGGTTGAGGTGTGTTTAATTGGTTTTGGAGCTAAACTCTTTAGGACAGTGGCCCTTCAGGAGAAGGATTGGACACCCTGCTTTAAGCATTCACTACAAGCCTCTAAACCTGTTGTCACCAGGGTCATGCGATTCCTTGAGAAGCCTCAAGAGGGCATCACTGCTTCTCGTCTGGCCAGTGTGGTTTTCTACTGCCTGCGCAAAGAGTCCTTACCGTACAGCTCTGAATTCCTCATTCAACACCCAAATGTTAATGATAGAACTTTTGGCAAGTTTTGGGTCAGTGTTTAAGTTATCTTTGAATTTAAAAATGTAAAGCATCAAGCCTTTGTTTTGTGTGAATTTAGATGTTTACTGGTTGTAGGAATGGCTTATAAATGAGGAGAAAGTTCCTGTTTACGGGATGAAGTTACCAACTGGATTTCAACTAATTGGACAAGTGGTGGGTACAAATGCAGCATTATTTTGGGTTAATTTTATATATTTATATGATAGATTTGTGACATAAGCTTGGAGTCTTAGATTTTTGTATGATGTTTAAAGGATTCTCTAATGCTCACCAAAGCTGCATTTTTTGATCAAGTCTTCATTTGACTCCAGTCTTCTGTGTCACATAATCAACATAATATGCTGATTTGGTGCTCAGAAACATTTATTATCATCAACATTGAATGCAGATGTGCTGCTTAATATTTTTGTAGAAAATGCGATGCATTTTTTTTGTTTTTGTTTTCAGGAATCTTTGATGAATAGAACGTTCTAAAGGACAGCATTTATTTGAAATACAAAACTTTTGTAATATTATGTAAATAAGACTTTGGATGAATTTAATGCATCCTTGAATTAAATTTAAAAAAAAGTTTGAACAATAGTGTATACCACATTATTCTATACATAAATTTTGTATTAATATTAATACATTTTAACATCTGTTATTACAGGGTCTGTCTGATTACACAAAATGGCTCGCATACTATTCTTCAAAGCAGCAGTTGTCCCCGTCTAAACCCATCACATGCCGCTCATATGCCAGGTCAGGCAGAACACATTAGCTAGTATCCACAAACACCTACTTTTCATCACTATACATAGGTCTGTGTGTTGACTCACAGGGTTGGACTCATGGGGAACCCCTCTGATGGTTTCAATGGGAAAACCATTGCTATGAGCATCGCTAACTTCTGGGCTGAGGTCACGCTCATCGAGAGCCAGACTCTGGTAAATAAGAACAGATTGAGATAAGAAATCAAAGACACGAGGAAAGCACTGTTCTTCACTTATCTCGTTAATTTTATCAAGGTCCTTCTACCTCATCCTCTGAATGATCCCTCAGAATTCGGAAGCTTGCAGGATCTTTTTCGGATCAGCCGGAAAGAAGGGTTTGTCCAATCATTTGTCTCTGCTCAAAATTTGTATTGCTTTGCTTTGGAGATGGTTTGCAGAAGGTTTGTGGTACAACAAAAATTATTGTAATTAATACTATTTATTTAATTGTCTTCCAGGTATTTGGGAGGTCTGAGACTTCTACAAGCCACCTGTAAAAAGTTTTACCAGTTCTGCTCTGAACAAGGGTGAGATGCTGCAATACAATTGTAAACATAAGTTGGCATGAAATGAAAATTCAACTTTTTCTGTTAAGACACTTACTTGTGTGTATTTTATGCTAACAGCATTGCTCTGTCCAAGCAGAATTTTACACTCAAGTATGACACAAACATTCCTCGGCAAGTGGTGAGACTTATTCATATTATTTGCAGTTGGTTATTTAGAGTTGAAGTTCTGAGAGTTTCTTTTGATGAAATAACTTTGTACTACGTTTCTTTTGACTTCTAGGGTTTAGCTGGCAGTAGGTGAGTTGAACATTAACAGTCAGATTCTCCCAAGCTCATTCATGCCCTTTTTGACTTACAGTCTAACATAATGTATGATATTATTCAAGTTTCAGTACACTTGGTATTTGATCTTGTAAGTGTATTTTTGGTTTGAAACACTGTTATTCGGATTAAATGTTAATATTGTAACACCACCTTTTGGGTGTTTTCTGTGTAGTGCGATTGTGTCTGCCACCTTGAAGTGCCTGATGAAGTTCTACAACATCACAGACAACGTATGTTCAGCATTTGCCAATCAGGGGTTTGATTTAGAACTTTTTTTATGTTGATATAAACTATTAGCTAAATTTTATCCTGGGATAGGATCTTCCTAAACCAATCAGAGCCAACTTCATCCTCAATGTAGAGACTGATGAGCTGTTCATCACAGCTGGTCTACAGGATAGAGTTGTGCAGGTATGTACATTCATATTAATTTGACTCATCAATTTGACATGCACTGTGTGGAACATGATTGTCTCTATTAACTTTCTAATAGGTCTATGAAGGCTTGGTTTACATGGACTTCAACAAACAGCTGATAAATGAGAGGGGTTATGGTACTGATTTTGAACCTAAATATTATTCTGGGCAATATAAATAAAATTTTTCATTATTGAATATAAACCTGGGATGTTCATCATTCAAAAGTGTGGGTTTGGTAGACTTTTGTATGTATTGGAATGAAGTGTCTTCTGCTCACCAGGGATGCATTTATCTGAAAGAAAGAAAGAAAGCTTTCTATTTGAAAATATTTTAAAATGTAATTTATTTCTGCCATTATTCCAGTCTTCAGTGTCACATGATCCTTCAGAAATCATTCTAATATGCCGATCTGCTGCTCAAAAAACATTACTTATTATTTTCAAAGTTGAAAATGTTACTGTATTTGTACAGCAATAGAAACTTGAATTTTGAGAGGCTTTACTATATGTCAAAATATTAATTTCTATAGGAGAGTACATTCCCTTGGACATGAGCAATCTTCCCTTGTTCTGGCTAGCCTATTTGGGCGATCCAAGTGATTCTGGACGGATTCACAGTAATGTTAGACAGTGCTGGTTGAACGGTAAGTTCTACTTCATGTCCTGGTTTATGTGCTATTTGTAAAGAAATGAAGCCTTTTACAAGTCGTCTCCTTTCTGAACAGGTGATTCTGCGGTTGTTGAAGCTATGAAATCATTTGCTGAACTCACAGATCAAGCCAGGTAGGTTTATCTTTGAGCATTTGCCCTTCGGCAATTGTTGTTACACTTTTCATGCTGTAATAGCTCTTGTAGCTTTAGGCCAGTGATGGGCAAACTTGACCCTTCCAGGCCACTTTCCTGCAGAGATTTGATCCAACCCTGATATGACTCACCTGCCTGTAGCCTTCTAGTAGTCTTGAAGACAATGATTAGCTGGTTCAGGTGTGTTTGATTAGGGTTGGAGCTAACCTCTGAAGGAAAGTGGCCTGGAAGGGCCAAGTTTGCCCACCCCTGCTTTAGGCCGATGATGCAACTTTTTTTTGAGCAATGTTGTTTGGGCACTTTACCAGTGAAAATGGGCAACAAATTTCTACCTGGATACTTTAGATTGGTTGTGGGCCCTGTGTCTCACCTGGTTGCCCTTTGACGGTAGCATTGCTCAAAAAGTTGCCCCGTGTATCATCAGCCTTACTGTTCATTCAGGATAACAAGTGGTCAATGAAAACGATGCTTTTCTTACTGTATGCAGGGCTGCCTTTCAGTGTAAAGACTGGCCCAGACTTGCACAGCTCATGGATGAAAACTTTGAGCTACGGCGGTATGATGCTATAGTCCATCCATCAAACTCTCAAACAAAGCTGAACAGAAGTTTGACTGCATTTTTTTCAAATACAGTTTAATTTATAAATAGCCAAAAATGCCACTGTTGAGGTTGCAATTTGTCCATCAGGTCGGTGTATACTGACGACTGTTTGGGACCTGGAAATCTCAAAATGGTACAGCTTGCGAGAGCGGTAAATAAATGTGTCAATGCATCCATCATTTCTTAAAGTTCTCATAACTGATACCTTGAGTTATTCCATGAATTTCTTTACTAATGGCATTAGAGGTAATATGACTTCCAGAAAACAAGCAGAACATCTGAATGATTCTTTGTTGTCTGTGTAGTTTGGATCTGCAGTCAAATTGCCTGGCAGTGGTGGTGCTGTGGTTGGATTGTGTATGGACCCTGAGCGGCTGGTACGGTGGATCTTTTGACTTGTTTTTAATTTAATTTACATTGTGTGAATTACCGTAATTAGGGGGAAACAACCTACTGTAGAGATTCTACTCAGAGAACATGTGCTATTGGAAATTATTTCTATGGCAACATTCATTCATCATTTTTGCGCAGTAAACAATTTTAATGTATTTGTTTTAGATTTTTTTTTCTTTCTATATATGGACATTATGAATGCAAAATTATATCAAACATAAATATGCACTTGAATATACTTGTTTGAGTTTGGTGGGAAGAGTAATAATATGAAATAGTAAATAACTGTTTACTAGTTTAATGCATTTTAAAATGTAATGTCACATGATCTGGTGCCCAAGAAACATTTCTTACTACTATCAATGTTGCACATTATACACACAATTTTTGTTATAGTGTATAAATCTTTATTATGTTTTCACCACTAGGTGGAGATGAAGAGGGCTTTCCAAGAGGCTGGATGTGTGTTTTGTCTTATTGTGCCTTATGACCCATCAGTGCAGAGTCAAGGCTGATCACTCAGTGAAAAGGTTTAATTGTTTGCAAAAAAAAGCTATTTGCTTATAAAGACTCGACTAGAGGTGCATTCCTTAAAGAGATAGTTCACCCAAAAATAAAAATTCTGTCGTCATTTACTCTCATGTCATTCCAAACATGTATTTTCTTCTGTGGAGCATAAAAAAATATATTTTACAATTTTTTTGTCCATTCAATGGAAACCATTTTTTTTCTTTTTTTCTTTTTTTTTGGTTACTAACATTCTTCAAAATATTTTCTTTTGTGTTCCACAGAAGAACATTAGGTCATACAGAGGTTTGGATTGACTTGAGGGTAAGTAAATGATGACAGACTTTTCGTTTTTTGGGAGATCTATTCCTTTTAGAGTTGTCTTCATTTGACTTGGAGTTTAAATGAACTCGCCACTGTTTTCCTATTTCAGACTCATTTATCACAGGTCATTGCTTAGCAGAAGGTGGGGCTCCAATTGTTGTATGTTTAGGATAGAAATTAGAAACAATTGACTTTCCATTGGTAGCCTTTCACACCCATCCTGTTCTTGTGTTGTAAAGACATTTTTGTGCAGAGCCGAAAGTGTTTATTCCAGTAGACGTGATTGTGAATGGAGTTATTTAAATCTAGGCTATGTTATTATAGTCTACACTACCAGGAAATTACTCCAATTTTATCATATGTATGTCAATATGTGAATGAATCAAATAAATCATTTGACTCCCTTTACATTAGTACTCAAATAACATAAGTAAGCAATGGTAGTTATTTTGTTCATTTACTTGATGTTGCGGGTCATGTGACACAGTAAACGGTAAATTGTGATCAGCTTTAGACGTTTAGGTAAATTAGGCTACTTAAATCGGGTTAGTGTCAAGCATGACTAGTAAACGTGTCTGCTAGTTATTAGTGTTTGACGCGCATATTACCTGGGCTGTGTCTCAAAACCTCGTGACCTGCCTACTTGGACAGCTTTTTGGGCATACAGGCGCGTTGCTCGAATGTACTGCCGTGTCCTGACTTGAAACCCGCCAATGATGTCCAAAATGTTGTTTAGTAAGTAGGCAGCTCAATAGGTTTTTGAAACACAGCCATTATCTGTAGCTCGTTAATCTACTGTTTAACTAGGCTACTGTATACAAACATACGCTGCCGCTGTCAGGAGGAGGGACGATTATGCTTGTAGTCATAGTGTAAATCGCTAAATAAGCAGATGTGGATGTGTAGTCTTCGACTGTCGTCGGTATCATTTGATGGGACTGAAGGATGGCAGCAAAGGAGGATCTTTACTCAAAGATTATTCCGCGCCGACTGAGACAGAACAGTTGCGCGTCTGTCAAACATGGATCCAATCTGGACGTGCTGCTTTCGATGGGATTTCCTCAGCAGAGAGCGTAAGTGCCATATTTATCATATATAATGACGTTCTTCTTAAAATATTCATTGTATAAATAAAGAACAACTAATTAATTGTCACTGAAGTGAACTAGGCTAATTAGATTATTTGTCGTTTTAAAGTCACGAATCTGAAAACAGTGGTTATCCTGCATTGTAAATTGTTTCTAATAACCTATATGGTTTGCTCAAAAAATACTTTTAATTGTTTGTCATTCGGATCGCTGATGTGCATTTGCAGCCACATTCAGCATCACACAAGATAGTCTGCAAGCTATTTTTGGTAATTGTGTCAAAAAACCCCACAGAGAGATGTAAACTAGAGGATTATTTCTAAATCGGTGTATAGATGTCATTGTCATTTGCCATTCACTTAGCATATCTGAATTATATATATTATACATGTAAATATAATCTGAAATTATATTTACATATATAAAATTGGTGAGAAAGAATGCAAATAAAATAATATTTGTATAAAATACAAAAAAGTAAAAAAAATATGAAAATTATATACATTCTCCCCCCCCCCCCCCGTATTTTATTGTATTTGTCAGATGTTTTGTAAAATGTATGTCTTATTTTGGCTATCAGACAGTGTGACTTGCCAAATAGTGTAACATGTCTGTCTTCAGTATGCCCTCGGGCAATTAAAATTAAAATAAAGATAAATATTGTATGTAAAGGCACCTATGCTTTTGTATTAACTAGCATGTCAAGTATAGTCATAGGAGTTAATAATATGCTTTTTCTTTGTCTCTTTTATAGATGTATTATTGACCCACATAACAACTGCCCTGATTTTCTGTGAAAGACTCTTTTAGAGTTAAGAGCTTTCAGACTTGGCAGTTGCCTTGATGGCCCCCTTAATTTTAATGTATCTTTATTTCATTTTTTAAAATAATTACATTACATAAGGCACTAAAAATAAAGAAATTACTGTATTTAATTGTCCATTACTGGAAGTATCACAACCAATATCATGCTTATTCTGATTTTGATATTATACCCAATTTGTAAGATCCACCGAAGGCCACCGATCAAGTACTTCTTTCTATACATCGTGTTCTTCTTTGTGTCATTAACGTCATGGGTTCTATTTTTAAGTTACAGTAAAAGAAGTTCACTTTCACTAATCATTTCTATAATTTACAGATTGTAATTTTATTTTACTACACTATTAATGGTTAAAACATGTTTGTGTATAGAAGATAACATTTAATTAAAGTTATAATAATAATTCTAAAGTTTGGGGGCCCCCTTAGCATGCAGATGGGCCCATATGCCTGGCAAACTCTGTGACCCCCATATCAACACCCCTACCTGAGATAAGACCACCATCATACCGATCCGTTCAATGTAATGAGGGTAAATGTGTCCTGTAACATGTGAGGAGGAACATCTGTGCTCATTACAGCATGAATGATTTGTAAGTCACAAGGTGTTTTTCTTTCCATTCTTATTTTGGCACGTAAACGAGAAAACCCAAGACTATGCAGCTGTTCAAAATTAAAGCACATGTAGTCGATGTGCGCTCCGTGTTGTGTGGGAAGATTCTTTTTTTTTTGTGCCCTGGTGTTTACTCATGGTCCTGTTGCATTTGGAAATTATTTGTTTTTTTTTTTTTTGTTTTTTTTAAACAAAATTAGATTTTTTTTTTGTTGAGTAAAATCACTCTTGTCGATATAATGCAACTGAATAAGGACTGGAAATTACAAGCTCCAAAATGACAAAAAGTGCCCTAAAAATAGTAAATATAACAATGTGGACAATATATTGAAATGTAAATCATTAACTGAATCATTCTGATGAGCATCATTCTGTTCATTGGAATCATTCTGATCAGTAGAATTATTCCATTCAGTATCACTTTGATCATCATATAATCATTATGATTCCAATCATTCAGATCAGTAGAATCGTTCAAATCTGTAGAATCATTTCGATCAGTAGAAGTGTTCCAATCATAATCATTCCTATCATTAAAATCAGTATAATTTTGATCAGTAGAATCATACCTATCAGGAGAATCATTCCAGTCCATAGAATCATATTAATCAGTAGAGTCATTCAGACTTGTTAGAACTGCTTAAACAGATTATTTACACAAGTATGATTCATTCATAAATTGAACAACTTCTCTCATGAACTCATCAAGCTCATGATGGTTCAAGTTAAGGTGGATGTCAAGATTTTCAGTGACTAACAGCGTAAATTTGTAGTGTATGAGTCGAATGTAGGCGGGAACCACCGAACATTTAAAGACTTTAATAAAATAAACAAACAAAATAAAGTAAGCGCAGCCCCTCGTGACTACTGCCACACACAAAACACAAAAGTAAAATCCAGGGCCTTGTCCTCCTCTTCCAACACTGTCGTCACTCTCCTTTTAACCTCCGGAGCTCCACCATGTTGTGGACTCGAGACGTGATGGTGCGTGTCCGTGCTTAGCATTACTCCACCTGCCTCGCTCCGTTCCCACGGCTCTCGGCCCCGCCCCTCTCGTCACAGAGTCATTTGGACCATTTTTATTGATAATTTTATGGTAAATTTGTCATTTTGGAGCTTGACAGCTCTAGTCCTCTCTTACTTTCATTACATTAAAAATTGATAGATACCATCTTTAAAATTTTGTCTTTGTGTTCACAGTAGAAAAAGTCGTACAGGTTTGAAACAGAATTTTAATTCTTGGGTGAACCGTTAAGTCTGTTTACACTAACCAGTCTTTCTCGTTATTCTGTTGCTCATCCATATATCACTGTTACTGTCTTGTCATAAGGTAGCATTTACCAGTAGTCAGTCTGTGCGTATAATAACGCTGCATCACTGTGGTTTTGTCTCCGGGTCGGTCAAGCTGTGTAAATGTCATCAGCTTCCTTCCTGAAATATGGCAAGCAACGCAGGAGATGAGATAACGACCATGACCTCCTGGTGCATATACAGTGGGGAAAAAAAGTATTTAGTCAGCCACCAATTGTGCAAGTTCTGCCACTTAAAAAGATGAGAGAGACCTGTAATTTTCATCATAGGTATAACCTCAACTATGAGAGACAAAATGAAAAAAAAAAAAAATCCAGAAAATCAAATTTTTTGATTTTTAAAGAATTTATTTGCAAATTATGGTGGAAAATAAGTATTTGGTCATTAACAAAATTTCATCTCAATACTTTGTATATACCCTTTGTTGGCAATGACAGAGGTCACACGTTTTCTGTAAGTCTTCACAAGGTTTTCACACACTGTTGCTGTATTTTGGCCCATTCCTCCATGCAGAGCTCCTCTAGAGCAGTAATGTTTTGGGGCTGTCACTGGGCAACACGGATTTTCAACTCCCTCCAAAGATTTTCTATTGGGTTGAGATCTGGAGACTGGCTAGGCACTCCAGGACCTTGAAATGCTTCTTCCGAAGCCACTCCTTCGTTGCCCGGGCGTTGTTTGGGATCATTGTCATGCTGAAAGACCCAGTCACGTTTCATCTTCAATGCCCTTGCTTTTTTCACTCAAAATCTCACGATACATGGCCTTATTCATTCTTTCGTTTACACGGATCTGTCGTCCTGGTCCCCTTGCAGAAAAACAGCCCCAAAGCATGATGTTTCCACCCCCATGCTTCACAGTAGTTATGGTGTTCTTTGGATGCAACTCAGAATTCTTTCTCCTCCAAACACGACAAGTTGAGTTGTGTTTGTTTTTTTTTTAACCAAAAAGTTATATTTTGGTTTCATCTGACCATATGACATTCTCCCAATCCTCTTCTGGATCATCCAAATGCTCTCTAGCAAACTTCAGATGGGCCTGGACATGTACTGGCTTAAGCAGGGGGACACGTCTTGCACTGCAGGATTTGAGTCCCTGGCGTTGCAGTGTGTTACTGATGGTAGCCTTTTTTACTTTGGTCCCAGCTCTCTGCAGGTCATTCACTAGTCCCCCCGTGTGGTTCTGGGATTTTTTTCTTGTGATCATTTTGACCCCACGGGTGAGATCTTGCGTGGAGCCCCAGAAGCGCTGGAGATTTCAGTGGTCTTGTATGTCTTCCATTTTTCTAATAATTGCTCCCACAGTTGATTTCTTCACACCAAGCTGCTTACCTATTGCAGATTCAGTCTTCCCAGCCTGGTGCAGGTCTACAATTTTGTTTCTGGTGTCCTTTGACAGCTCTTTGGTCTTGGCCATGGTGGAGTTTGGAGTGTGACTGTTTGAGGTTGTGGACAGGTGTCTTTTATACTGATAACGAGTTCAAACTGATGCCATTAATACAGGTAACGGGTGGAGGACAGATGAGCCTCTTAAAGAAGTTGTTACAGGTATGTGAGAGCCAGAAATCTGGCTTGTTTTGTAGGTGACCAAATACTTATTTTACCGAGTAATTTACCAATTAATTCTTTAAAAATTCTACAATGTGATTTTCTGGATTTTTTTTCCTCATTTTGTCTCTCATAGTTGAGGTATACCTATGATGAAAATTACAGGCCTCTCTCATCTTTTTAAGTGGGAGAACTTGCACAATTGGTGGCTGACTAAATACTTTTTTCCCCACTGTATACACAGTATACTTCCGTATTAAAAGGCCACATTATATCCCTCACAGCCTGTGAGGATGCATTTCATGTTCTGTGGAAACAAGTGGGCCATCAGTTTGGCCACACAGTTGGACACATTTGCCGACAGGCCTGCAGGTGTTGGCTGGCCATATTTTGGGATGGACAGCTGTGCGTTCTTCTCATCGTCGGTCCCCCGTGTGGCAGGGATGGCAGCTGGTACTTGTGGGCTTTGGGGCTTATGGGATAGCGTCTGTTTGTTGCTCTTGCCGGGAGTCAGTGAGATCAATCGTATCTTTTTCTTCTTCCTCTTTGGCTCAGCTCCCTCGGTGGCTGCTGGGATAAAGGAAACAGATGTAGGCCAGCACGCAAGCATCAGTAAAGAGCAAACCTCTCCTTCACTGCTGAAAAAACAGACACAAGCACAAGAGTGGGATCCATAAAGGCAGTTGTTATAAAGTCAGCCTACTCTTCCACTCCTCCACTGTTTATAAAGGGCCTGTATCAGTGTGTGTTCTCTCATTTGTGAGTCCACCATCTGTGACAGTTGTGTGGTTGCCAGAATGAGGGCTGTGTGTCCTTCCACCCTCCTGCTCAGACTCAAGCTCTGGAAGACACACAAGGATACAGCTCCACCCTTTGCCATGTTGGTTATTGTTTTGGAAAAGGGACATGATTATTAATTGTATTAATAACAATGAATAACTAATAGCAACTATTCAAATGTTTGGGATTGGTCAAAATTTTACATAGTCTTTTATGGCTGCATTTTTTTTTTTAATCAAAATAAAACCGTAATATTGGGAAATATTACTGTTTAAAATAAATGTTTCTTTTTAAATATATTTTACAGGGTCATGGACTGCCTTTGGTTTTATTTGTACTGTTATCTGAGTCAACGTATTTCTCACATTAGCATTAAAAAAATTATTGTATTTTATTTTTTGTAATAGAAGTCATAGGCTATTTTTCTGTCCTGTGTTAACCCCCTCATCATACGCTCTGTTTTGTTGAGCGTGGCGATTGTTAAAACCCCCTGCGATATTGGCTATTAGTTGTTGTATAAGTTTGACTCCTTCACAGATGGGCGCTGCAGGATTTAGGTTTAAAAGGCATAAATACTCATAGCACCCGATCTGTATACAGACAAGCAATAGTGACCACGTAATAACAAAATAGTTCCTTCACACTTGTGTGTTGCGATGCGTCGGATCCAATATAGTCGCACAAAAATCGCGTTTGTTCAATCTTTCGAAAATCCCCACTCGAATATGTGTGCCTTGTTTGTAACGATCCGTGGTAAAGAAGTGAACAAAGGACCAAGTTCTACTGACGCGGTCTGGAACTTCTTTAAAAATTAAATTCATCCACTCTTTCCTAATGTTGGGTTCAGAAGGAAGGCAATGCAAAGACTGTTTAACTACTGCTTACCTGCACAGTATCTTTAGGACCTCTTTATCGTTTGGTTTCTGTGTAGACCTGCGTTCACCTCTCGTTATTTACACTACGTGCACGAATCGGTGGGCGGGGCTAAACAGGCAGCGATGTAGAACCAGGCGTTGATCCTTTTCTGGGGAGTCGGTGCTTCGCTATACTATTACATCATAGAGTAGAACATTCCAAAAACTGTCGTTTTTGCAGACTGCCTTTAATATAAGCTGTTTTTAGACTAAAGGGAACGTTTTGAGTTCTAAAATTTAAAGGATGTTTTTATAGTACAATGACCTCTATGTCAAAAGATCACGTAATTTGGTTCCCTCCGTTTCATGTTCACGTGGAAGCCCTTTAATGTAATTTATTTCTGTTATGCAAACTGATTTTTCAGCATTCTTCTCGCATGATCCTTCAGAAATCAATCTAATATACAGATTTCCTGCACAAGAAAGATTTTTTTTTAAAACTGTGATACGTTTTTCATAAAAAGCTCAAAATAGCAGCATTTATTTGAAATAAAAATAATTTCTAACAGTATAAATGTCACTTTAACTAACTGCCCCCTCATATTATTTAATTATCCTTGCTGAAAAATGCTTGCATTTCGTGTAGAAAAAATTCTTATACTGATCCTAACTTAAAAAATATTACTGTTTAGGTATTGATAATTACACAATTTAGTCAATTTACTGCAGTAGAAAAAATCTTTTAGAGCATCTGTCTGTAAAAAAAACAGAGGTCTGAGCTGTGGGATTTCCCCAAAGAGCCGAGTTAAAGATGTGTTTATGCCTGTTTGGTCAGCTGGACGATAATGAAAAGTCACTTTGTTGAGATTATCTGGAGTGATTTATAAAAAAAACAGTTAGATGCATCATTACATAATGACAAAAATAGAACTGAATAAAACAGAATAATAAAATTGACTAATCTTAACCGTGTTAAAGCAGTGAAACTTAACCTGTAAAGCTAATCAGGCAGCTGGTTGCTGTTGCAAGTCATGGTGTGAATATCCACAAAATATCATCTCCTTTAAATCATGTCATACTGAATATCAAAAATACATCTCAAAGATGTTGCTCTTGTTTGTGAGCTGTGGCAGAAAAGCAGTAGTACTAAATGGTGAAATTATTGATAATTATTATGAAATGCTTTTAGAAATGTCCCCTCTTCTCCATTTTAGATCTAAATTTTTTTTCTCAAAGCACATGTGGATGTAGATGTGCAAATTCCTTGAGCCATGTAGAAGGTTTGCTGATCACACATTTCCATGTTCAGTCATATTTAATTCAATATTGTATGTGTCACCGGAATTTGTAAAGAATCACCCCACTGCACCTTAATCAAATTGTATATGAGTAATTCAGGGTAAATTGGAAATAGCTTGTAAGACATAAAAAGGCATCTGAAGACATGACAAGTTGTGAGTGTGGTGTGTGAGTCTGTTTTTTTTCTTTTTCCTTTTTTTTTCTTTTTTTTAATCTGATTTAAATGCACATTTGGGGTGATTTTGAAAGGAAAATATGAATTCAAGCATTATGGCCTACTTTAAACTTTAATGGGTGGATGTTTTCACTATCACCCTTGGTATGCATGTTAATTATTCATGTTGTCAAGCGCTTTTTCCATTAAATTAGATAAAAATGAATTTGTTCTGTTATCCCCTCATTATCTCGTTAAATAAAGTCTCTTTTGTGTTGCATACGGCACACTTACTGTGCATGAAGTATGCTAGTCATTTTACAGGACATTTAGGGTCTTTTTTTACTGTAAGAAGTATAAGGCAGTAACAGATGACTTGATCTGGGCAGCTTTTACTATGAAAAATTGCAGGTCTGTTTTGATAAAACAGAAAACAGTTTTTGATCAAAATAACAGGCATCTAACAATAGCATATCAGTCATATTATATTGCATTATAATACATTATATTATATATTTAAATAGCAGAATAAACTTATCAAAAATTAAAGAGGACAGAATGTTTTTTTTTTTGGTGGTTGTTGTTGTGAAAGACCATGAGCCCAATCAAACTGATATTTTGGCACAAATTCAACTGAAAATCTGGCTAATACAAATACAGTATTTAGGCCAGTACTCTTTTTGTGGATGGTAAAGCACACTTCTATATTTTGTTTTTAAAAAAATCCCATTTATTATATGTCATGTTAATAATTGTTGTTGAGCAATCATAGAAATATTATAAATTTCAATATTTGGTTGTATTTTCATAATCTCCTGCTAGATCAGCTGTTTTTTTTTTTTTTTTTTTTATATCTGGTCATTTATTTATGTTCAGATATGCCACATGTTGACTGCTGTTAATGAATCCACAGTAATTAATAATAATAGCAGTAGTAATACATTTTATTTGCAATGCACCTTTCTCATACTTAGTTGTAATAAATAATAAATGTAATACATTTTTCAATAGACAAATAATATTGCAAAAACCTATCACAAATGTTATTTTATTTCATTAGAATTGTGAGAGACCTACTGTACTTTAAAACAAAGACAAAATGTTTTTGCTGGTCTGTGCTTTGTCTTAGAAAAAAATTGTTTAAGCTGCCACAGAGAAGTCTTTTTTACCTCTCGTTTGGCTTTCTGCATGTCGTCTATCATATCTTGTTAACCCTATCCTTGCTTCTGCTTTCTACAATGTTGTCAACTCAATTCTTGATTCTAAGAGATCAGGTTTACAGCAAGCAAACATACAGACTGGCCGTGGCCTTTAGTGAACTATTTCCTGTTTGAGGTAGCTGCCGAGCTCAGGGGAAGTCCTGGTATATACCCTGGGGTTTCGCTTCAGTGGTAATAGTTGAAAAGAGGCTATGTGAGGTCTTATAATGACCTGTTCACACAGGCTGAAACGCTACAGTCCCATGTAACCACAGTCATTGTCTTGTTTGGTTGAGCTTTCAGAACAGAAAACGTTTCACAATGTATTTTTGTTCAATGGGACGGTTATTTGGTCACACAAATGCTGTTCAATTTGTTACCTCTTCTAATGAAATCAAGTTTCAGGCTTTCTGAAAATGGCAAATTATGGTATTCTTTATCATACTTGCAAAATGTTCACGTCTTACAGGTTACACATTATATTATTATTCATGAGGCAGTTAAATGAGGAGCATGTATTTTAGAGAAAACAAAATATTTACTATAGCACAAATGTTTTTATATGCATATTGCAATATTGTTTAAATGTAAAAATGTCAATGTTAAATGTCTGCCACATGAAATTTACTAGTTTATTAAGTCCTTTGACCTAAAAAGGCACCTAAAGACAGGTTGTGCGTGTGGAGTGTGTGTGGGTGGTTATTTTTTTTGTTTGTTTTTTTTGTCTTGATTTAAAATGCATGTTTGTTTTTTCTCTCTTTTTTTTTTTTAAAGGAAAATAATGCAATTGTGCATATTGCAATATTGTTTAAAAGTAAAAATGTCCATTTAAATGTCTGCCAGATGAAATATCCTGGTTTATTAAGTCCATTGCCATATTTAAACAGGGAGAAAATAAAAGTCATGACCCAGAAATCAATGGGTCACAGATTTGTTATTGTAATATTGCCAAAAAATAAATAAATAAATCTGGTGTAGAAACCGTTTTCACTCAAAAATTGCTTGTAAATTTTGCACATAATTACAAAGAAATGGCAAGTAAAAATACAAGGTTTTGAAGTTAGAACCTGAAAAGCATTTTCCTAAAATGTATTCCAAAAATGTTGAAACACACCATAGTTTTATTAACTTTTAAAATTAAGACAGAAATGCGTCCCATATCTTTTGTTGTTTATATCAAAGGTTGTGTGTCCAAACAATATTTTGTCATAAATTCATCTGTTACCTGATAGAAGCCAGTCAAATGAAGGAAATATGTTTATCTTCAAAAACCATTAACAGAACTATATCAAGGAAAATATGACCCAGGCTGTATTATACTGAAACACTTTCTGTTTAAAGTTTATCCTAAAAAATGTTATGCTTTTTAAAGCAGTATTCTCACTTCAAGAAGCAACCGCAGTGTGTATGAGACATTGATGTGTGAGAGAAGTGTGAAGATCACCTCTCTCACGCAGCTTCTTCTCTGGCTCATGTTAGAAATCATAAAAATATAATCTCATCTCATTTTACACATGCATTTCACGCTGTCACAGACCTCATGGAGTCATAGTGTGAGTGCATAGCATATTAGATTAAAAAATGACACAGTACATGGGAAAATTTCCAGTCCACTCATAGAATTCAAACATGTTGCCATCATATGCTCGCTCAGGCCTGCACAGTACAACATGCTTAATGAACTTGCGGGCAGTGGTTCCACACAGTGGAATAGCATTAAACAATATTAATTTAACAATAAACTTGGAATGCTACCTTCTGCTGGAATACTACAGTGCGTTTTAGTTCACTAAACCCTTACCTGTTCTCGATAAGCACACCGCTGTGAAAAAGAAGTGTGCTTAAAGGTATTGAAATTGCACTTGTAGTGTACTTAAAAGTATATATTTTTTAAAAACTGTACTTGCAAATAATAATAGACATTATGAAATAAAAGGCAATAGTGTTCTAAGAGAATATACTTTTATTCAAAAAAAGTATTCATGTATACAAATATATAATATATTGACTAACATGGAGGAAAGAGTACAGCAGGACAATAAGTATTGAACACTTCACCATTTTTCTCAGTAAATATATTTCTAAAGGTGCTGTTGACTTGAAATTTTCACCAGATGTCAGTAACAAACCAAATAATCCCCATACAAAGAAAACAAAACTAATAAGTTCAGAAATTAAGTTGTGTAATAAAATGGAATGACACAGGGAAAAAGTAATGAACAAGTAAAAACGCATGGAAAGCCAACACACCAGCTGAAATCTATCAGTAATTAGAAAGCAATCCTGCCCCTAGTCTGTGGAAATTAATATTAGCTGGTTCAGTACCAACACCTACAGTACCAGGATGATGAAGATGAAACAAGGGTGGACATTTAAGCAAGACTGATCCCAAACACAGCCAAGAAAACTCTCAACTGGTTTCAGAAAAATAAAATAAAGCTGCTAGAATGGCCCAGCCAATCACCTGACTTGAATCCAATTGAAAATAAGAACTAAAAATCAGAGTTCATAGAAGAGGCCCACAGAACCTTCAAGATATGAAATCACACCCGAGCAATGCATGCAACTAATTTCTCCATACAGGAGACTTTTGTACAAAGTATTAAATAAATGTCAGTAGTTCAATACTTTTTCCCAGTGTCATTCCATTTTATTACTCGTAACCTAATTTCTGAACGTAAGTTTTTTTTTATTTTTTTATTTTTTATTTTTTTATGTATGCAGTTATGATACTTGTGTTGTTACCTCTCTGGTAAAAATTTCATGTCCACACACTTCTGAAATATATTACTGGAAAAATGGTGACTGTTCAATAATTTACCCGCATGTATAATATATTTTTATGAAACCGTAACAGTTTCTCTTTTTTTTGCTAAATCTGAAATGAAAGCAAAAGATTGCATGTTTCAAAGAAACAAAAAATAATAAATAAAAAAAACCTGGTTTTAGCACATGTTTTAACTATATTCCAATATCATGCTTTGATTTTGGATGCTGATAATTCTAAAAATATGCTCTCTTTACAGATTGAAAGCTCTGGCATCAACTGGAGGCAGAGGTGTTCAGCTGGCATGTGACTGGTGAGCTTTCCTACACTTTTTTTCTCCGCCTGCTTGAGCTAGCTTTTCTTGAGGAACAGTACCACCCTCTAGTGGTTTATATGAATCAATCCAGTTTTTCTATGCATAAAACAATTCTTGTTGACAGTTACAATTACACAGGCTTTATTTGCTGCTTTAGCTGTGCTGTAGCGTTCATGATCATGTGCATGTATCTCCATAGGCTTTTCTCTCATTTGGATGACCCTTTCCTGGATGACCCTTTACCCAGAGAGTATGTGCTGTATCTGCGCCCTAGTGGGCCTTTACAAAACCAGCTTTCTCATTTCTGGCAGCAGTCTCGCTTGACTTGTGGAAAAAACAAAGCTCACAACATATTCCCACACATCACACTCTGCCAGTTCTTTATGGTGAGTCACAGTTTCTATTTTAATCTTGATTTATTATTCTTAAGTTGTGTAATTTTACATTTCTTCATTTTATGTGTTTGTAGTGTCCAGACAATAAACTAGTGGCTCTGTGTGAAGCTCTGCAGTCTGCAGTGAATCAATGGAGAGGACGCTTCCCCAGCCCCCTGCCCCTGGAGCTCTACACCTCCACCAACTTCATAGGCCTCTTCGTGGAGGAGCAGGTGGCTGAGGTGCTGAAGAAGTTTGCGGCTGACTTTGCGGTGGAGGCTGCTGCTAAAGCTGGTGGGGAGGCGTGATCAGAGCATTTGTCACAGATGGTGCCTGCATAGTGCTCATGTTTTATTTTTTTCTAATCAGCTCATTACTCATCCTCATGGCGTTCGTTATCCATATGACCTACTTTCTTCCATGGAACACAAATGAAGAAATGTATCAATTTCCAAGATGCTTTTTTTCAATATAATGAAAACAGGGTATTTACAAAACTAAAACTGTCAGCAAATAATGACATGAATTTTAGTCTGTTCTGTGTTGTTACTATTAACTAAAACAGTTTTCACTTATTAAATTATCAAAAAAACTAAAAAAATTGAAATATTGCCTTTGAAATAAGTTTAAGTACTAAAATTGCTAAAACTGAAATAAAATAAATTAAAGCTTAATAGAAATATTTTTTAAATGAAACATTAACAATATTACTTGAGTAAATTTAAATAAAATTCAAATGCAAGCGAAACATATACATATAAAAATAGTAATAATATATAATAGTATATAAATAATACTAACATAACATTGTTCTGTTCCTTACACAAAGCTATCATGTGGCTTCAGAAAACAAATATAGTGAACATAATATAGCAAACAACTGTATGGATTACTTTTTTATGATTTGATGGTGCTTATTTGTCCTTTTTGGAGCTTGACATCCCCTGTACACTATTTTTGCAAATACATTCACCTTTTTTGTTTTACTGAAAAAAGAGAGACATGAGGGTGAGTAAATGGTGACAGAATTTACATTTTTGAGTGAACTATCCCTTTAAACTGACTTACAAAGATAAACTGTAAATCAAACATTCTAGATGTTTTCTCCCTTTTTAAACCGTGTTCTAATGAAATGAACTGATACTTATTAATTGATCAAAATACTGTGTATCTGAATAGATACAGCATAAAAATGCTCACGACACTATTTGTTTCATAGATGTTCATGTGGAACCCCATAAAAAGCAGCTTCATTTGACTCTAGCCTATCACTTCCCAACCAATCATTATTCTATCTTGGAAAAGTTGGCAAGAGGGATTGAAGTCAAGCTGGGATGTGATTGGCTCGCTGCCCTCTTCTCACAAGACATACGATTTGCAAGTCACGAGGTGAGTTGAGCCTTATGTCTTTTAAATCTTCTTTTCAGTTTTAATGTTTTGCTAGTTTACTGGAATGCACTTTAATGCAGACTTGCCTCTGTTTCATTGTCAGACTTTGCGAGTGATGTACCCCTACACTCCTCAGAACGACGATGAGCTGGAACTGGTGCCTGGAGACTTTATCTTCACGTCTACAGTGGAGCAAATGAGCACTAGTGAGGGCTGGGTGTATGGCACGTCTCTGAGTACAGGCATCTCTGGCCTGCTGCCTGAGAACTATGTGAGCCCGGCTGATGAGTCTGACACGTGGGTCTTTCATGGGTAAGTTCTCCAAAAGATTTGCTGTGCAAGTTTGATAGTTCTCAGCACAACTTATCAGGATTACTTGCACGTATTTAGGGTTCAAGGGAAGGTTCACCTAAATTGTACTCATCAGCTCTTCGAGTAGGTACTTCTTTTGAATTAAGTTATTACTTCACAAACGTGTCTAGTATAATTTTAATCCGGATCTACAACATTTGGCTTGTTTTCCTACCAGAGTCAGCTGCATCGCTTTACTTCCATTCACAAATACTCTCCTGTGGCCTAATGGGATAGTAAAGTGTCTATTGGATGCGTTTATCTCTATGCTCCTTAAACAGGTCACACTCCTTCTTTTGTACTTCCCCTTCGGAGAAGGGTTGCAAGGAGAGCAAGTCATTGGATGGGCTGCTCAACATTCGATGCTTTGAAAACTCAAAGTTGGGAGAGTCTGCCATCTTGAGTGTTATTTGCCAACCTATGCAGGTGCCTGTTACTGTGCAATTAAAGTAACACGTTTGACTGTTGGGTTAGTGCAGTTACAGATGATTTGATCATTTATTAAAGCATTTCTGTGCTGTTGATGACAGGTGCTTCGCTCAAACATCCAGTCTCGGACCCCTAAAAGGACCTTGTTTGTATGTCGGCATGGAGAAAGAATGGATGTTGTGTTTGGGAAACACTGGCTCTCACAGTGTTCCGACTCTAAAGGTAATCCGAACAGATGGATCATGGCCCCTCGCTCCCATGGTACAGTTAGTTTGCAAGCTCTGTTTGTCTTTCTGTAGGCAGGTACGTGAGGAGTAACCTGAATATGCCCGCTGCACTACCTGCCTGGGGTGGAGCACACAGGGACTATGAAATGGATGCTCCTATCACAGTGGTTGGAGCTACACAGGCTAAGATAGTGGGTATGTCTGCTCAGTGTCATGATGTTGAGATGAATTCTCCAAGTGAATTGTGTATCATGCTCTTTTTATGTCATCCGTCTGATTTCCAGGTGAGGCTATGCTGGAAAGTAATACCACTATGGTTTTGTGTAGTTTTTGTGTTTGGGTTGTTGTGTTGGTTTTTGTGTACTGCTCACCCAGCCTACGATGTGTCCAGACAGCTCATGAAATCCTCAGAGGTAAATACTGTAGTCAGGAATCTGTTGGCAGCAGTGGTCTACATGTCTACAGGAAAATTCCAATAGGAGCATGTAAATGTCTTTTAGACCAGGGGTTTTAAATCTTTTAGATGCCATATAGACTCCATTCTTAAAATATAAAAGGCAGCTATATCTTTTCATGTATAAAGACCAACTTTATATTGTGAAAATATAAAGAAATTCTAAATACACAATTGTTTCCAGAACGCAAGATTTTTAAGAAAAAAAAAACGTTTATACACAATGGCTTAAATTGATCAAAAGTGACCGTAAATACGTGTATAATGTTTAATTATACAATTTAAAATGTAAAAATGCTGTCAAAGAATCCTGAAAAATAAAATCTTGGTTTCCACAAAAGTATTGAGCAGCACAAGTGTTTTCATAATAAAATTGGTAATAATAATAAAAAAAATTACTGCGCTTCAAATCAGCATATTAGATTAATTTCTGAAGGATCATGTGACACTGAAGACTGGAGTAATGCTAAAAATTCAGCTTTCCATCACAGTAATAAATTCTATTTTAAAATACATTAAAATAGAAAACTATACCTAAATTGTAAATGATTACTGAATTGTAATAATACTTAACAAAAAATTTTTTTAGTCTGTATATTTGATCAAATAGATGTAGCTATGGAGGGCATAAAAAACTTAAATAACTTCTTTAAAAAAAAAAAAACGTTACAAAATATTACCAAGCCCAAACTTTTGAACAATAGCTTGTTTATAAAATATGATCTGGAAAATATTTATTTCTATAAGTTACACCTGTTCTTTTTTTCTATCCACGAGAAGATTAACATTATAATTCTGGCCATACAACGCTTGTATTAGACTAGAATTTTCCAGAAAGTTCTATGCTGCTTCAGAAATGGCACACGGTTTTCTACTGTACATCTTTATCGACATGTTCACTTTATTCGTCTACTTGTCATTAAAATTGTTGCACAGTATTTAAATCCTCTCCAACCCCAATGTCATGTGCACCTTTTCTAGGAATGCAGCAAGATGGCAGAATAAGCATTCGAGTGGAGCCTGGGCTTTTTGAGTGGACTAAATGGGTGTCAGGAACATCTTTGCCTGCTTGGATACCCCCCACAGATCTTGCTGCGGCCAACCTTAATGTGGACACAACATACAGGTAACAGATGGAGTGATCATATGCAGTGTAGGAGCTGTTTACATTTCAAATTCAGTCCTGATCGACAGTTGCCTTCCCGCAGACCTCACATCCCCATTAGCAAACTAACCGGCTCGGAGGCGTATGATACGTACATTAATCGCAGCCACCAGGTGACAAAAGACATTTTGGCATACTGCAAAAATAAGGGTGAGTGATTAGAAATATTGCTTTTACTACATGACCCTCACAGATCTTTACCAACACCCTCCTTTTTTTACATCAGGAAAAAATATTCTGTTTGTGGGACATGCTTCTTCCTTGGAGGCCTGCACTCGCCAGATCCAGGGCCTTTCTCCTCAGAATCCTAAGGATTTTGTGCAAGTAGTCCGAAAGGTTAGTTTCATCCTTTTTACTTTAAACATTTGATCTTAACACTTTAAACATGATGCTTAATGGGAGCTGATCTTTCCGTCCAGATTCCATACCTGGGTCTGTGTGCTTGTGAGGAGCAGGGGGACTCAGGAGTCTGGCAGCTAGTGGACCCACCAATTCTTCCTTTAACTCATGGGCCCAACCACAGCTTCAGCTGGAGAGAGACCTTACAGCAAGAATGAGCTTATCTGCAGGGTCTGTCCACAAGAGACTGAAATGTTACCTGCACTGGAAGCACAAAACTGAGAATATATTTTTTTAAACGGATCTAATCTGTCACATCCAGTTTAAATTATGCAAATAAGATATGGGATGTGTTTTTATTTGCAGGTGGAATAATGAACATTTGTGATCATGTTTACTGAGCCTTTAAAAGGCTTTCTCAGGGCATTGGCTATCACTTTTAAAAAGTCGAAATGCACCATGGCATAATGCAGCACTTATTGTAAAGATTAAAGATCACTTCCTGCCATGCAAACATGTACAATTTTGCAATGAGCTGTACAAGAACTTAAAAGCAATCATGTCTTAATCATTTATCTTGCAAATGTAACTTGAATGCATAAAAAGTGTAATATTTGTTTTAGCATAGCTGAATGGATATCAAATGTATTTGTAATATCTTTACATTAAAGCTGAAGTGTGTAATTATTCAAATAAAAAAAAGTTTTGTATTAATGTGCACAGAAAAACTGTATGAAAAGCCAAATGTAGGTTGTTTTTTTTCCTGAAAAGTGTTAACACTGTAGTGGCTATAACTGCTTTATTGTTTGTGAAGCCTGACACAGCAACATGGCTCAACCAATGGCGTGAGATTAGGGCAGGGCTCTTTGTTTTTTCGACCAATGGCAGACAAGGGGGAGTCTTTGGGAAACCTGTTTGATGCTCTGGGGCTTAAAGACTTATGGTATTTCCAGTGTCAGGAGCAGGTAAAACAGGGTAAGTTTTCAGCTATAAGCAATTTGTCAGTCCACAGTGAAAATGTAGAATGATGTGTCACAACAGACAGACAATTGGTATATTTGATGTTTAATGCCACTATATGGAGGGGAATTTGGTCTACAGTAGACCGAAACTGTGGCTGGTTTGGACAACAACATTCTGAGGAGACAAGATTTAATCTTTTGTCATCTAGTGCGAGTGCGACCAATGTCTAGGCATATGCTATAGCATAAAAAAAATTAATTAACAGTAACACTTGGTCAAATGAAACTTAATTTTACCTTAGTTGCAATATACTATGTAGCATCCAGATTTTTTAAACTATTGATTGAGTTTCATATGCAAATATCCAGCAATTATTTAATGAAGGCTAGATGAATTACAAAATGGCTCCATTTAGCAGTAGGCCTATATCCACAATCAGAGAAAATTTAACAATTTGTCATACTGTTAAAAATGAATATTTCAAACTAGTTCCATATTTAAAAAATGAAAAACGGCTTATTTTTGTCACATTCTTTGACTAATAATAATATATACTTGGAAAAGTCATTATGTTTTTGAGCGTGGATTATGCAACTGGTTTTAACCATCTGCTTTTTGTTTGATATTATAAGTGACTTGTTTCTTACAACTTTTAGGAATGATATCCTGTAGAGATCCAGAATTGTTCTTTTGAGTTGAGTCGTTTGAACGCGTAATTTGTATTTAATTCAACGCGCGCGTATGGGATGATATTAGACTCAAAATGATTAATAGATGCACGCACAATTATCCATGCACTGCATACATTGTATACATGTATCTTGCTAACCACAAACAAATGCCTTTCAATCTGAGTCTGTGGAATTCAGGATTAAATGACATGACATGTTTGCAAATAAAATGTTCTGTTCTGCATTAATATATCATAAATTGCTCATGCAAAAAGGAATCTGTGCATATGTGGATCAGGTGACACGCGTGCATTAATTGATGTCTAGATCGAGTCGATCTTGTTCAGTTCATTTGGATTTTGAGACTTCATTTTCACAGTTTACAGCATTTCACATCAGGTGACACCCGTGCCATTCATTCCTTCTCTTCTGAATCGATTTCATTGATTTATTTATTAGAAATTTTAGACTTTCGTTCCGCCCTTTTGCCTTGCCATCCACAACAAGCTCGCGGCTCGCGAGGCCTAACAAATCAGCGACCACTAAGATGCACTAGCCTCTGTCACTTGCGATTCCATTTTTAGTTGTTTTTATGAATTTTACATTGTTTTATTTTTGTTTCTTTTTGGTTTTGGGCTATCTCGCTACCATAGAAATATACTAAAGATGTTTTGTTGAACTTGTTTTGTTTTGCCAAACAAGAACTTTGTGACGGTACCTTGTTTTTTTTTTCTTCTTCCTGTAATTCAACGGCACGTTGTCAGTTATTCCTTCCTTGTAGGCTATTTTATTATTAATATTATTATTAAAATGGCTATAAGTCGCTCATTAAGCCATTAGTAAGCGCACATTATATTTAATAATATTAAATTACTTAACTAAACTATGCTAAAAACGGTGTTTTTATATTCTATTCCACACTTAGAACTATGCTAGAAACAGATTTTATTTGAGTTATTTACTATAAACTAGTGTTTTCTGAGTCAGTGTTGGCTGCAATGAAGTTGACTGATGAACGAGTTTATTCTCGATATTTAATTATTTTTATTCTCAATATTTATTTCTAAATTTTTCTGGATATCTAATGAGTTTAATCTCACATTATAGTCTAATGACTTTATTCTGGAGATTTTTTTTTAAACTGTTTGGCCCTATAATCCTCTTCCTACTCTCTTATTTGGCACGAATCCAAATGTTTCCATATTCACAATGTTGGCTATTTGAATTTGAATGCAACCGACTATTATTTATTAGGCCTATGTAAACCAGGCTTTGTACTTAACTTAAAAAAATCATGGTCTTCTTCACATGAAAAATCATCCTCTTCACATGAGCAATTAGCATATTTTCTTAGCGATAGATGCTATTTACACTAAGTGAAAATAGCAGTATTTGTTTTGTGATATGTTTTTTATTTATACTATAGTTAAAATACCAGGATATTCTGCTAATTACTTATTGCCAATAGTGGCAATTATCTATTAATTTAATAGCCTTTGCCAGCTATTTTTTTTAAATTCCCAACAGTTAAACAGTTGCCCACAGAAAAAAAATAGGGGGACAATACAAAATATGCTGCAGTACCCCCACTTCCTGCGCCTATGATGTACTGTATACACAGAGGAATGGCTTGCTACTATTAGTGCAGCAGAGAGACCGTGCTAAATTAAACAACTCCAAGCTGTTGTGGTTCGCGCTGGTGACAGCGCTCGTGTCCTTGTCTTCCGGCACAGTGGTTGCCAAGTTCTGCGGTTTTCCTTGAATTGGGATACTTTTGCTCATTGTTTCCGCGGGGTTTACTTGACCCCAGTAACGGGATTTTAGCCCCCAGAACGCTATTTTTTACCAGGGGACCCTCGAAACCGCGGTTTAGTTTTGAGTAGCAAGTGGGCGGGTTTTGTTATGAAAACCTGGCAACCATTTCCCTCAAGCAGGTAACATTATTAGGCACCATAGTGGATTTATCGAAAAATACATTGGCATCATCTTATTAAAGAGAAACTTATCACTTCATCCGATGTTTAAGTGAAGAAATTAGCCTTGAGAGCCTTACTTACTGGACTTCCTCAACTATTTACTTTGTTCTCTCTCACCAGACTTGTGTGTGTGTAGGTGATGTAAAAGACGAAAGCAGGCATTTGGACCAAAGTGAGGCAAGGGAGGGGGAGACTCAAAATTTTGTCCCCCGTTTGTGTTTTTTTACTACTTACAATTGATTAAAGTATAAAACATTTAATCATATTTTTAGGGGGGACAACCCTCATAGGGGGGATCCTGTAAAAGGGCTGAACGAAAGTCTCAAAATTCAAATGAATCAAATAGAATCGATTCAGAAGAGAAGTGAATGAATGCACGTGTGTCGCCTGATCCACAAATGCACATTTTAATCGCTACATGCACAAATTATGATACTTTAATACAAACTATTAAAAAAAATGTATTCACAAATATGTCTATTTGAACAAAATGCTGCACATTAATGTAATTCTTAACTCTGCAGACACCGGTTGAAAAGCATTTGTTTCAGTGTAGTGACGCACATTTGCGAATTTTTCAAATCGTGTACACGTTAATGAATTGCACTGGGCCTTGTTCGTTGGTAGTTGTGTGTGAGCGTCGTGAAATGCTGTAAACTGCGAAAATGAAGTCTCAAAATCCAAATGAACTGAACAAGTTCGACTCGAACTAGACGTCAATTAATGCACGCGTGTCACCTGATCCACATATGCACGGATTCCTTTTTGCATGAGCAATTTATGATATATTAATGCAGAACAGAACATTTTTATTCGCAAACATGACTGTATTTGTACAAATCGCTGCACAATCATTTAATCCAGAATTCCACAGACTCAAATTGAAAGGCATTTGTTTGTGGTTAGTAAGATACAAGTATAAAATGTATGCATTACATGGATAATTGTGCGTGCATCTATTAATCATTTTGAGTCTAATATCATCCCATACACTTGAGCCGACTTGTTTTTATGAATAGGTTCTTTGGAGCAAAATGTTTGAAAGGACCAATTCGCAGAAATGATTCTAACGAGTGACAGCTGTTTTCTACTTCATGGCGGCTGGCTGACTGACTGATGGCGCCTTATAGTCAGCAGTGATTACAAAAAATGTGAGTATATTAACAGTAAATTATCAAATTATAGAAGGCTTTTTCTTGTGTTAATGTTAAGTTTTAGTCACAATAACTGAAACTGAGAACTACAACTGTTTGATTTTTATTTTTAAGTTTGAGCTTTAGACTGAATCAGTCCCTTTAGCCACAGGGAAAAACACAAGAAGGGTCCGGTTTCTTAAGGACAACAATATTAAATATTTAAATGAATGTACTGGTTTAACCTCAGGTATCTTGTCATATAGCTTCTTCCTTCGACCTGTGATTTGTGGGCTAATCTGATCTATTAGACATATTTGTTCTCTTCGATAAACATGCCCTCTAGTAACATCCTGAAATTAGATTGAACAAATGCAGCATTGATGCATTTGTTCAATTACAGAGAGCTGGTCAGTTCAGGTCAGCTACTGTTAGAGGTCCTTAAAGAAGAGAGGGGTTTCAATAGCAAACAGCAAACATGGAAATATTTTAGATTAGTTGTGTTAAGTAGGCGCAGTTTTAAACCATTATGTACTACAAGTACATTTGGTAGTGTGCTTGCATTTATTTGTGATAAATGAAGACAATATTGGCAAATACCTTTCAATTTAGATCTTATTGGCAGAATTAACATAAATGACTCTCTGATGAATCTTTCAAGGCCTAGTGGCGTTTTAAGACTTAGTCATAGTAATTTTAAATACTTAAAGTATACTTATCACACAGTGATGAGCCTGAAGCAGTTGACGCCTCCTGTGTTAATGTCCTCTAATTACACAAGCTGTAAGCAGCCTTTTTCCCCCTTCCTTTCTGTTTGGCACCTGCAATCTTTCAGACATGGGCCGGTTGGACCTTTCCCTGATTAATGGGTGTGATTGGCAATAGAGAAGACTGACAAATGATTGGAGGATTTCATTCCTCTAAAAATCCATGTCATTATTGGAGAGCAGTGAATCTCTGCAATCTAATAATGCTCTCAGTGTTCTTTTCAAGCTTTTAAACTAATTCGTGATTGATCACTAATTATCGGTGACGGAGCCTCTCGAGACAGCACTTTCCAGCTCCGAACGTTTGTTCCTATCTTAAAGCAGTTTGAAAGGAGCTATAACTTCCAAATGGTTGACTCTGCTCCCTGGTGGAGAGTCAATAGGCCGCCGTGAGACTTTGAGTGAACATTGATGTTCTTTGCCAATATGCAATATTGCCTCTCAACAGAATAAAACACCTGGAACTGGCTGTCTGGTTTTGATGGGACCGTAGTCGGCAATCAGCAGTGTTACTGCTCTTATTGAACCTCTTATTGGGTATTTGTATAGTGCTCCCCTCACGCACTTTAGCAGCTAGACGTCAGTTGACAAATCCACATTCTGTAATTGCGTGACCATTGATTTCAGTTCCAGTCAAAAAGAGAGAAAAAAGGGAAGTGCCCTCTTAAAGACAAGACATATATTAGAGTAATGCCGATGGCAAGGCACGTATATTTTATTGAAAGGAGCCCACACACACACACCGCACATACACACACACACACATACAGAGTGTGTGAAGACACTGAGCCCCTGGCTCTCCCTTTATGAGTCAACAGACATCTCACCGGAATAACGTTTTCTTTTCAGTGTTGATATTTGATATTGCTGTCTTTACTTGTTCACTTTTCTTTCAGAGACAGAATAAGTGAGCTTTGTTTGTTTGTCACTGAATGTAGAAATAGAGAGGTTTGCGAAGTTCTGTTTCTACAAATTATGGACAAATTGTACAGTTCTAACCATCCTAACCACGACATTTCAGGTAAGTCTACCAGTTTCTTGCTTTTTATGTTAATAGAATAAAAACATAAAAGTCTCATATATATATTCATCATATTATATTGTTTTTTTTTTTTTTTTTTTTTTTATGGATTTTGTGTAACATTTTTGTTAAGGATTCGTACCTAACTTGAATTTTAAAGACAAGAAAAGGAAAATGTATTTCTGTTTCATTCACACATCTTTTATATAGGCTTTGAAAAGTGTTTGCTTTAATTTCCGATATCCAAAAACATTTTCAACACACCTAAATGTCATAGAGAATGAAAAGAGCTGCAAATTGGAGCATACTACAGTGCTAATCAGGAAGGTCCTCAGGAAATTCCATTTATTTCCAGTAGGAGGCAATAGAGCTTCGTACAGTGCAATGCATGTACCGTAGCTACTCCACTGCTTCATGCAACATCAGTGTAAGACCTGTGAATTTTCTACTTTTTTGCTTGCTGTAAAGCTCATTTAGTTCAAGGCCAGTTTTAGACGAGGTTGTGCAGGTGTTTCTAGTCTATTAAGAAAAAAAAGAGGTAATGAAAATTAGCAATTCATTTGCCATTTACAGTCTATGGTTTACACAGATTACTTACTATAATAATTTTTTGTTTTTAAATAACTAAGTATTTAAAAAAAGAATGCAAAAAATATCTCTGGTTTTCGTAGCAATGAGATCAAATACTGCCATCTGCTGTCTCTAATTCTTTTATATGAGCATCATTAGTTTCATTATATTTTTGTGGAAGAAAGAATATGCAAATACTTAAAGTGTGATAAATATAATTTGTTTGCTCATAGAACAAATGACCTGCACCATAGCTGCTGCTGTTTGCACAGATCTTTGTTCCAGGCTCATCAGGTTAGTAGCTTTATTAATGCACACAACTGGGAGAGATTAGGGTCTGATTTACTTACCATGACAAATTAAAATAGTCCACTCATTGTTTGTTGAGATTTAGCTGTTTTAAATGTGTCCTTTCTTTTTTATTTGCAGATGAAACACAGATAACCACATGCTATTCAGCATCAATGGAACAGGCAGCAGCTGCCTTTGCATCGCAGTTAAGCCACATTCTTATCTGTTTTCACTTCGTAAAGTCATAGGGTCAGTGCAGTGGTTTGCCGGTCAGTGCTGCTGTGTTATGGCAAGGCGTGACCCAAGAAAGGCAGTAAATGTACCGCCATTGTTCTTGATGTAGTTTTTATGTATGGACAATGTGAGCAGTTTGTCTGACTGAAGTGGTGATTAAAGCTGACAAATAGGACCAGAGCTAAGAGCCATTGGCTGAATCCACGCTAGGGTCTCTTAAAGCCTAATTGGCATTATTTTGGCTTTGAAGGGTCACAGGCTTAAACCTTTTATTGTGGTCACCGTAATGCCAATCTTCCTCCCCCACTTCTGCACCTCCCTGCACAGTTTTGTTCTTACCCAGTCAGACAACCACCTTCACCTCAGCGCGAGTGCTCTTTTTACCTCCTTTTTTTGCCCCCATAACCTTTGACCTTATGGACTGATCTGCAATCATCTGGAGCAGTTCTCCCCTATTTAATTCTCTCCTTTGTAGTCACTCTGACACCCGGCAAACTAATTGGGCAATTTGTTTATGGAAAACATTGGAGGTTTTGTGTAAACATCTTTTGAAATTGTTTCAATAATATTACCTAATTAATGAAAATTTGTAAGGAACTTGTATTCAACCGAATAAACCATTTAGAATGCCCTTTTAGATTCTACCTAAGGTTGCTGTATATTTTAAGACTCACTTTTACACAGTGTGTGAAAAATAGCAAATATGATATTATAAAGACAATGTGATGTTTAAATATTAAATAATTGGCATTTATGTTGTCATTGTACTAAGGTTAAAATAAATAATTAAAATATTATCTTTACTGTTTCAATTCAGTATTCAGATTTATTTGTATAGCACATTATACAATAAATCCAAAGCAGCTTTAAAGAAGATTTTGAAATTCAAATCCCAGTGAGCAAGATAAAGGGTTTTTAGGGGCAAACTCCCTAAAAAGATCAAATACAAGCATAAACTTTACTTGAAAACATGAACATTGCAAGTCTTACACTTTAATTTTATTCCCCCCACAGATCTGTTTTTGCCACCTGGGGGTCCCTGGACCCCATTCTGAAAACCCCATGTTCTAGATAATGATGCTCCAGCGTTTTAGAAAATGAATAGGAACTATTTGAGGTAAGACATTAACTTGGTATTTATTTGGTGCCTACAGGGACATGGTATGATGGACCGGTATGAAGAGGGAAGAGGAATGAAGAGAACAAGGTAGGGTTCTCATTGTAGGGTGGAAATCAGGGAAAGACAGGAAAAAAGTGTGTGGGGGAAGAGAAAGTGAGCGTGTGTGAAAGAGGAGAGAGCTAGACGGAGGCTGAGAGAATGTCTCAAAGGACTAATGTCCTCATTGTACAACCTGGTTTGAATGCAGACAGATTCTCTGAGAAATTAGGGCAGGAGAGAGAACCGCCAGAGCATTACAGAAACACCATGCACAGATAAACTCCCTTTTCTGAAATGGATAGCATAAAATGTAATACCTAATGTGGAAAATCTCATAATTCATTTCTAAATTTTTATTAGAGAAAAATTTAGATTTTAAAAGATAAATAATCAACCTGTAGTTTTGTTTTGATTAATAAAAAAACAACTTGATTTATTTAGTAATTTTCTCTGAATAGAAGCTTGTTCCAGCTAAATCATGTTTTCTAGAATGAGTCTGTTTGCTCTTCAGGCTTATCAGCTCAGCGTGTGTTTGTGAGAGTGGGCTGGAGAATATGAGCAGTGTGATTCCATGGGTTGTGCATGTTTTTGTCTGTGATAGATAGAGTGGTCTGTGATAAGTATGCATTTATGTGTGACCACAGCAGTGGTTTGTTTTGCTACACTCGGCAAGCAAAAAAGTCTCATCCGGTTGATCAGTGAAATGGCAAATACAGCAGCATGTACACTGAGACAAGGCGCTTATCAGAGTTATCCAGACAGCCGCACGCAGACAGAAGAGTGAAAACAGACATGCACACATTGAAAAACACCACGGAAGGTGTGTCTTCACCTTCATACTGTAAATCGGTGTTATACTATTTTTATATTTTAAATATGTTAATTATCCATAATTGATTTTGACCATTTGAATTGCTCAGTTTACTTACTTTTCTCTTAGAGTTCTGTGAATTTCGTGTTGTAGTTGTTTTGTTTGTGGTGGTTTGTGTTTGTATCATAACTTAACATTGTTAGCATATCTTAACATAGTATAATAGTAAACATAATAAATTTCAGTCCTTTTCAGATGCATGGTTATGTAAGGGATACTGTACAATTATTTTTGTTAATGACATATAATTTATTACATGGCTACTTAACAAATAAATAAATATAGGGACCTGAAATATTGACTGGAGTTGAAATTACTTTATCAAGTAAAAAAAAAGAGAGCGAGAATTCAGACTGAAAGGCAGACGTGAAATTATAGTAGCACAATTTATCAAATTGTGCTACTATAATGAGTCAAATATAGTGGCAGTTTAATGACTATTATAGAAAAATTGCAGGATAAAGTATTCTATACACTGCCATTCAAAAGTTTGTGGTCAGTAAGGTTTAAAAAGAACACTATTTAGAAAAGACACATTAAATTGATCAAAACTTAGAGTAAATCCATGCATAATGCTACAAAAGATTTCTATTTCAAAAAATGCTGCTAAATTAATCCTGACTCTCTATTCATCAAATAATATTTTTAAGTAATGTATCACAGTTAAAAAATTAACCAGCTCAACTGTTTTCAACATTGATAATAAGAAATGTTTCCTGAGCAGCAATTCAGCATATTATAATAATTTCCGAAAGACCATGTGACACTGAAGACTGAAGTAATGATGCTGAAAATTCGGCTTTGCATCACAGGAAAAAACACATCAAAGGAATATTACATATTAAAATATATTCAAAAAGAAAATAGTTATTTTAGACCGTAATAATATTTCACAATATTACAGCCTTTACTGTACTTTCAATCAAATAAATGCAGCCTGGGTGAGCATAGCGACGTGTTTTTTTTTCAAACACATAAAAAATCTTACTGACCCTGAAACGTTTGAATGGTAGTGTATAAAGAAATAATTTAAGACTTGTTTGAGTTTCAGTAGAGGTCAAGGTGTTCACTAAGGGGGGTGTGCCACCTCTGTTTTGTGAGAACTTGAGAAAAGCAGTAACACAAGTAGGTATTTCACATCTTACTTAACCAGTTGAACACTTTTGCTCAGGTGTCTTTTTACCTCACACATTCCTATTCTTTGCAGAAAAAACACTTTGTTGGGAAAGCCAGTCATTTTGTGATGCCCCGTGGCACATGAAGGGTCAGGGGGTTAGTTAGGTGCCGTTCTCCCAGCAGTGGTTTCAGTGGAAACCGGGAGCCTCCCATTTGTGGTACAGACCTCTTGCCATTTAGCCACCTGCCTCCAATAAAGAAAAGCAAGCGGCCGGCAAACTTCAGCGCTTGCCTCGGGCAGCTGGACGTGTTATTGATCGGGTGGGGGGAGGCTCTTTCCCTCCTCTCTTTCTGATGGAGGCCGGACTTTGGTCTGAGCTGCATTCCTGGGTTCTGTTCAGCTGGGAGGCAGAAGGGAGGGAGGATGTGGAGGGGAGGAGGGACCCAGGGGCTGGAAATCACTTGTCATGTGCGTATAAAAGTGTGCCTTTCGTTTCAGAGCATGCTCACTGAGGCACGCTCGGCTCCCACTAAATCCAGCCCCCAAATTTGAACTGGAGGGAGGGGAAGTTACGGAGCTGACTCTTGTGTTGTTGTACTCTGTCTGTTTGGCTCCCACCCTGCGTGGCTCCTTCTGCACCTCTGACTCTACGGTTGATAAGGTGAACACGGATTACTCTGGACGGCATTGACAGAAATCCATGTGAGATGAGTGCATGCTCTTTTTCTGAGTTGTGGTGTTTTTTGCCCCTGTACAGTTTATCTGTTAAGCCAGGAAAAACTTCATCAGAAATATAAGCAGCAGTTGAGATAAAAATCTGAAAAAGAATGAGGTCAAAGAAACTTTGAAGTGTCGTTGAGCTTAAATGGAAAGAATTGGCTTGTTTGCTTCAGGTCGGCAATCAGTGAAGTATAAGAAAAGGTCAGGAGTGATGTTTGCCTTCTGTTTACGTGCTGGCAAAATGGGGTTAGGAGGCTTGGACTTGTATAATGATGTGGGAAGACACGTGGATACATTCTGAGAACTCCTGCATTGACTCAGGGCTCAGAGTTTAGCGAAATCCTCGAGAAGCATCTTATCACCGCTTCATGTGTGGCTGCTCTGATTCAGAGCGAATATCTGTCTGAGATGTGACGGGAGGGCGGAAGAGATTTGTCTCTACTGTGGCCACGTGGGTATGATAAAAGAGGGCAGATTTCATAAAGTGCTATGCTGTTCACGTGGTTGTTTTTCTGAATTCTTTCAGCATCTTTTTCTGTGGTCGTGTGAAGTTGTATGCTGTTGTGCCCAACAAGCTGTTGACAGAGATTTTGGGGATTCTTACCACTAACATATTCTTGTGTGTTTTAAGAATCTGTGCTCTCATTGTCTTTACACAATATTTTGTGAAGGTGCGAATGGTTAAAATGTTTTGTAGAATGTGGAACACTAATGTACTTGTCACCTGCTGCATCTAAAGTAATGAAACAAGGCAGCAGTACTATTATAAGCAGTAACATATCCAACTCTAATGGGTACTTTTCTGTCATGCTTTATGAGCTCATTAATGTAACCTTGCAGTGCAAAGATATTTTAATTTGACTTTATTTAACTGCATGTTTCAATAGTCTAATCTTAGTTAATGTATCCTCCAACCTGGATGTGTTATTTTGAAGTGTCAGACTAAGAAGATGTCATTTTCAAGCCCCCCCCCCAGCTAAGAAAATATATGAAGAGTTTGGTTCCAAAACACTATAAATCAATTTTGATTAATTTGAGTAAAAATGTGTTTTCTTTACCAAGAAAGTGGCAAGATGAAACCACTATTTTCTGTTTCAAACTTTCACATATTTAGGTTATAATAACATTAAAAATTAAAAATCCAGATTTTGATTTTCAAATATTTATTATAAAATGTTATAATTTTTTCCCCAAAATGCAATAAATCAATTGAATCAATATAAAAGTAATTTTTAATATTGAAACTGTTGAAAATACACAAAACATAGTAAGTTGATCCACATATGACAGCCTCAGAACTTGGTCAATACTAATCTTATATACAAGCACTGGACTAAAAATACATTCAATCAATCATCGCTCCCAAAATGAATTCAACGGGTCATCTTGTTAATGCTATAAATTAATTATAGCAATAAAAGAAAATTTCATCATGAACTTACATGAACAACAATATCACATTAAATCACAGAAATTCCAAAATGACATTTCCTTTACATTCAACTTCCAAAAGTGCATTCTTTGCCATGTTACATTCATTTAGTGCTATATGCTGTATTAACAAAAATATTAATGGCATAAATAAAAGCACTTACACTGACAAGCTACGCAATAATCTCATCTGCGATTATGAACGTGATATAGCAGTGATCTATGGCTCTGTGTATTTAGGCCCAATCCCAATTCTATTTTATACCCATTCCCCTACCCCTCCGCCTATCCCTTCCTTCCCCTTGTCCCTTGAAACAGAGTGTCAAGGGGTAGGGGTGAAAATATTCCCTTAAGAATTGGGACACCACTACTATGCTGTCACACGTCATACGTCGTCTAGCTCCTACAGTACACACACCTATACTGGTGTGTGCACTAGAGCCTTTAATTACCGGTCTAATTATGCTGTTCTTACGGACACACACACAACACACCACACACACACACACACACATTATTATATATATATATTATATAGGAGATGCAGCAGGCTCACACTCCGACAATAAACTTGGCAACGCTGCCTCCACGACTTTTTTCAAACATTTAAATACTGAATCGCTACAATTTATATTTTCCAGCACGAGAGGAAAAATCGCGTTTTTAAGAAACTCACTCTAAAAGAGAAATGCAACAAGGCCATCACGCACCTCTCTCATCTCTCTCCCTCTCTCACTTTTCTCCTTCTCTCTCTCGAAATGCAATAGTTGCAGACAAAGGTTTAAGCGTTTCTAATTAGGGGTGGACTACTAGCCCTCCGCAATGTCTATGTGGTTATCGCCCTGATCAGCATTAGAAATTATGTTGTGGCACTATCGTGCAGTCTGTAATAATATGACGTTAGCAAACTTTAGCAATTTTTTGCAAACATTTCTTTGAGTAACTTCCGTAAATATGAACTCACGATTGAATGTAACATAAAACTAATTATTACTTTTCGTTAAAATCTTTATTAATGCCCAAAATGCTTACATTTATGTGTCTTTTTGTTCACTTGGGCAGCCATGTTGCCGCTGTAGCTGGTTTATGCTGAGATAATTCATACCCCTTCTTTTGAAGTGTGGTCCCGAAAAATCTTCTTTTGAAGGGCTATCTGGCCCTTCCCCTCGGCCCTACTCCTCCAACCAAAAGAGAATTGAGACATCCCTACCCCTTCACGTGAACGCGCGAAACAGAGAGGTAGGGGAAAGGGGAAGGGCTAAGGGGTAATTGGGATTGGCCTAATGCCGCTCCATCTGAAAGCACGTGATGGAAATTTACTATTCACAGAACCGGCTTTATTGACGAGATGCGCATGACAATCACATGTGATTTATTGTGCAGCCCTAAGTTTGTTTGTTGATCGCAAATTTCAAAGTAGATGAGGAAAACTAGGATGTCGGGTGTATTCAAAGCGCCACCATTACTGTCTAGACTCTAGAGTGCTTGGAATGGTGCGCTGTGATTGGTTGAGACTGGTGTTTGTCGCGGTTTGGAAAAAAAGATGACAGAATAACTCGGCGGATATCACATTTTGCGTAAAATTAAAAATGTACTTTTCAATATCGACCAGATACAATATTGATTTTGGCAGGAACTCAATTTTTTTTTTTTTTAAATGCCGTTTATCGCATTTTGGAACCAAACTCTTAATTTGTAGTTTAAATCTAAAACTAGATTTACTTGTGTACAGAACAACATCAAACACCACAGTATTGCCGTCCCTGGCTGTATAGTTTTAGTTTGTATTCTTTTAAACCTTAAATCTCAGTTTTCAATCGTATATAAATTGTGTCATTTGTCTATTAACATAAGCCTGTTTCATACTAGTATGCATATTGACACCTTTCAATAGGGCTTTTTTGAACACACTTTAACAACTTTAACACAGATTTGATAATTTTATTATCATATTGGGTGCTCTTTTGTGTTTGGCCATTAATTTTTTTTAAATTAAAGCTATTTTTTCTTTTGATGTCCAAGGGGAACAGCGGACAGTCCATGAAATCATTCTCCCACCCAGCTGTTGACAGCTGTGCTGAGGGTAGCTCCCTTTTCCAGCAGAGATGTCTATCGAGCATGTTTTTTTTTCACATAGTAAAGGGTCATATGTGTGATTTCAGTTGTCCTTTCTCTTTGGAGTGTTTACGAGCTGTTCGTGAATAATAAGACCTAAAGTGCAAAGACTAAAGTCGTCAAACCCCAAAGAGATATTCTTTATAAAAATGAAGACTCGTCCACGCCCTCCTAAAATACCTTGTTTAAACACGCCCCCACATGTCTACGTCACGATGGGGGAAGATTTGCATAACACCGCCCAATGTACCAGCAAAGAAAGAAGGCGTAACTTGTATTGTTTGCTAGCTGCCACCATGTTGTGAGACGCTGTGGGTTTTTCATTGTGAAAGCAAAACGGACTTGTTTGGCCTTCCAAATGAGGACAGGACTAGAAATCAGTGTTAAGTTGTATTTACATCACTGTTCCAGAAAAGTTCAACCCAATTATTCAGATGTGTGTAGCGCATTTTATTGAGGACTGTTTTCTGATCCTGGAAGAGTAGACTACAATGCCGGTGTTCTGACAAATAATGCTGACTCTCAGCCTGTAAGTACATATTTTCATATTTAAAGAATTTGCCACTGATGATTCAAACACGATGTTTTGAGCAGTGTAGAGTAGCGCTTGTTGTTTGTCCTTTCTCCGATCACAAATGCAGACATGGTTTTATGTTTACGCGGCGCGATGCAACATAGCGCATAAAAAGACAGTATAACTCATTATCCGTAATTATGTCCCCACTGGATGCAACAAATGCCTCGTTTATAATGGGTTTTATTGGTTTTGTCTCGTCACTCCGGCTGGGACACGGCATCAACAGTATGTTAAGGGGTGTAACATTTCTGTCACATGTTTGAGGTATTCGGCCAATTACAACGCACTGAATAGCTGGCCAATCAAAGCACACCTCCGCTTTTCAGACGTGCGCTTTGTAAACTCGACGCGTTTCAGAAAGGCCGGCATAGAAGGAAAAACATAAGTCAGTATGTGGAAAATAATGTGTTTTTTTAACCTTAAACCGCATAAACACATTTCATTACACCAAATACACAAAATAATGTTCTTTTTGGCAACATCATATGACCCCTTTAAAAACCACTGTTTGTTTGCGATAAGGCTCAACCATACATATCACTCACTCCATTCTTTGAATACTGCAATCACAGCTGGAGTTCTGTTTTTGCAACAAACAGCAGTATGCAATCCCATAACCCACTAATATGGTTTCTTTTCATTGCACCCTTTGGCACAGTTTGTAAGTAACTGTTACACAACACTACATATGAAAAGTGTGTTTGCACTCTAAATCATTGAGTCTTAGGTACTTGTTCTTGCACTTAGATAATTACACATTTATCGCCTTAACTTTATGAGTTTCATGACTTTATGAGTGTTATTTTATGGACACAAACACTCTTGGTTAGTGGTCAGATATGTTTGCTTTGAATAAAAGCAAATATGTATTGCAAGAAAACCGTGGGCATGTTTTCATTGAAAATCACAATATATACTGTTACATAAATTTTGAAACTGAGTTCTGACCTACTAAAACATTTAGTAAATTTGCTGAAGATCCTTGAGCCATTCTTGATAATAAATGCAGATGGATTGATCATTTTCTTTGTACTGAATACTGTTGTCTGAATCCTTAATCCATAGAGCATCAAACTCAATGCGCCAGAGGCCATGAGGCGCCTAGGCTTTTTAGTTGTCTGTCTAATGCCAGCACGTTTTTCTATTGTGTTTAATAATTAGATGTCATTGTTAAGAAACTTTGCAACTTGCAACTCCTCTGAAGGATGCAGTGTTCTCCAAAGTTGCTAAGAATGAGGAAGATGTTCTATTATTTTAAAAAAAAAACTAACTTTATTATAAATTATAAATTAAATCTAAGTGGTGCCAAAGTGACACCATCGTTGCACTTTTTAGCCACCAACTAATGAATTGGTAGAAATGACAACCCATAAAACAGAAGTAGAAATTAAAAATGATTGTGTTAAATAGATGGAAACAAAGATATTATGAAATAGTTAACATTTTACAGCTTCACGCATACGTCTTTCTAGAAATGTTGTAGCCAGACTGAAACCAGGAACTGTATCTTGACCACTGGTTCTCAGGTGGAGGGTTGTGACCCCAAAGTCTGGTCTGATGGTAGAAATTAGTTACATTACTTGTATGTGTTGTATTGTGTAACATGCATTCATCCTTAAAAACCATAAACCGAATTATGTAATGAACAAGAAAATATGATTTAACTTGCATTGAGGACAAACATGTTTTTCCTGTAAATTGTTATCTGCTGAGATTATTATTATTATTATATTTATCATTTAGTTTATAATTGTTAAGTTACTACTTAAAATCTATTTATTTGAGAAATTAGTTGGGTTTTTAAGAACATTTTTGGTTTCCTTGTTGTTTAAGGGGTGAGAAAAAGAACTGTACTTAGGTGTGGTGCGCAGAAGACAGTGTCTAATGTTAAATCAAGGGCCTCAACTAAAACCAGTGAAAACTGCTAAATTGGCAATAATGCAGCCAATAGGTGGAGGCTTTTTTTTTTTAGAGACAGAGCAAGAGGGAAAACGGATGTCACTTGTTTGTAGAAACTCAAGTGTAGATGTCCTGAAAAGTAAATCTTTAAGATTTGTATTCAGGAGAAATGTAGAGTTTACCATACACTCTTAAAAATAAAGGTGCTTCAAAAGGTTCTTCAAGCGATGCCATAGAAGAACCATTTTTGGTTCCACAAAGAACAATTCAGTCAAAGTTCTTTAAAGAACCATCTCTTTTTCTTGCGTTTTTGTAATCTGAAGAACCTTATTTCGCCACAAAGAAACTTTTGTGAAACAGAAAGGTTCTTCAGATGTTGAAGGTTCTTTATGGAACCATTTAGACAAAAAAGTTCTTCTATGGCATCGTGAAGCACCTTTATTTTTAAGAGTGTAGCATCGCAAAATAACAGCTGTTGCTTTTTTACAAAGTAGGTTGCAGGACGACCTCAGCCTGTTGTTATGATGTCTTAGCTCACTCTGCTTTGGGCCAAAGTACATCAAATGTGTCAGATCTTTTGTTTGGTTTGGCAGACTCGCGTCATTGCTCACGCAACATTATCATCCTGGCATCAGCTGTGTTTTGAGTGTGGGGTGAGAGAGTTCAGTTGTTAACACAACGCTAAAAGCATGCCACAGAAGGCCACTGAGCCTTGAAGGAAAGCAGTCATTTTCCTATTTTCAATATTAAATATTATTGCAATATTATTTCTGAGCTCTGTTTTCTCAGCAATCTTACCGGTCCCTGTAATGGATTTGAAGGCTGAGTGTGAAATGAGATCAGCTGATAAAAGCAGCATATGCTGTAGTGGAAGCTGGTATTGTTCACGTGTGAGATCCTGGAAGGTTTATAGGCAGTAACTGGCAGCATTGACTTGCTTTTGCTTTTTGACTTTGGATGTTTGAAATGTTTTATGTCTTCCCTGTGGTCTAAGTTCAAGTTCCACAACAAAGAAATAGCCACTAAAGGCAGTTTAATTAACTCATAGTTTACCCTAGTTTACAGTCTGAATTGAAGGCGATGAGATGAAAGTGTGTGCAGTAAAATAATAGATCTTTCTTTCAGGTGACTTCACAGGTTGCATGCAGTAACATACAGCGCAACCATGCAGCTTAATTTATGAACAAATTACATTTCTTTGAATGAATTATTCAAATAGAACATTTTCAAATATTCACGTGTTTATAATTTTATAATAATTTTACGCATTGTTATAATGTGTTTTAGGTAATTTTATTACACTACCCTTACACTAAACTTCGGGGTATGACTTATGAAATAAATTAATACTCTTATTTAACTATTAATTGAGTGCATTAAATTAAATTCAAAAGTTACAGTGAAGATTTTTTTATTTATTTTCAACCTTAATAATGGTAAGAACTATTTCTTGAGGACCTGATCACCATATTAGAATGGTTTTTGAAGGATCATGTTACACTGAAGACTTAAGTAATGGCTGCTGAAAATTCAGCTTTGCATCACAGGAATAAATTACATTTTAGAATGTATTTAAAAAAAACAGTTATTTTAAAATGTTATAATATTTCACAATATTACTGTTTTTACTCAATAAATAGCTTGGTTATATTGGCATTCAAAAACATTTTCAAAAATTTACAAACCCAAAACTCAATCATATTTTGTTTATTATATGTATATACAGGGGTGCACATAAGTGGTCCGCAGGTGCATGCACGACCAAAATAAAAAATGCACTGTATAAATAAGTTCTGACAGCGCATTTTCGTACCGACATGGTTGACAGCTCAGCTGTTAATGCACAATTACCATTTAAGACAAACTGTAATACTGTATACGATTTCTATTAAAACTGAAAGCATAAATCTAGGCTACCCACTGCTGTTTTTTCAAAGCACAATGCAAAACTGTGACTTTTCATTCACTGATGCTCTTCAATCGGTGCGCTAAAACCGGAAGCGCATATACTTACTTGCCGGCAACCCGCCAAAATAAAAGCCTCATGCTGCTTTTAAGGTGAAAATGATCAATTCATATATAAAAAAGAAGTAACATATTAGCATTGTATTTTTAAGTTTACTATAAAATAATAGTATTTGTATTTAATACTCTCTTTTTACTTTAAAATAAAATAGTATTATCACACATTATTATTTAGTTTATTATTTTATTTAAAAAAACTAAATAAAGTGCAATAATATTATCACTATTATTCATTTATTTTTTATAGTTATATTTAATGGGTCACACTATGTGCAGAGGACCAACCAAATCTCCTGGTTATCATGGGAGGAACCAGGTGAAAAACTATGTGCACCCTGTGTGTGTTGGTGTGTGTGTGTGTGTATGTATGTTATATTATATATAATATAATATATATATATATATATATATATATAATAAATGAAAATAATTGGGCACTGGGTCTCCCTGTAGTTTTTGTCTCCCTGTAAACTTTACAGCATGAGTGATTAGATAATTTATTTCAGATGTAAGCAAAATGGACCAAGTGAATCAGAACTGAATCAAGCTTTTGAATTGTAATCGAATCGGGAGGCCAAGTTCTGCTTCCCAGCATAGTGGCATGAAAATGGAAAGCAAGTTATTGACAAAATGTTATGTTGCTCTTGCAACAAAGACTCTAATTTAAACATTGCTTGTCATTTTATTACTTTGTGCCTGTTAGGACATTGTGTTAGTTACTTTCCAGAAACCCCAGCCTAAACTACTCGGCACTTATTCTGCATTTCAATTTCTTTTATGAGTGTGTATTATTGTCATAATTTTTTTAACTGATAACCCCAAGTTTCTTTTTTTTCACCTCTGTTTACTCATCAGTAGCAACAGTAAACGCGGTCATGGAGTCCGCTGGGCTTTTGCACAAGTGGAGTTTGCTATTAGCCAGGTTAACAGCTCCCGTGGTTCTCCTGTCTCTGTCTCGATCTCGATCTCTCTCTCTCTCTCTGTGGGGTGTTTGGAGTGCCAGACACTCACAGGTTGCCATTTATGGGGCTCTGCAGAACCAGATTTATGGGAATGATAAAAGCTGTGCAGAGCAATAATGACACAGGCAGCTGCTCTGAGCCTTGTGCACGTCTTGTGCTGCCGCATCCCCAGTCCTCTGCAAACTCAGAGAGAAGACATATAAAAATTTATAAATGATGTCCTGTTGAAGATATTAGATGATACGATCCCCTTACATGTGTGGTGCTTATCTAGACTGCTGTTATAATGAAGAGCTTTGTGGCTATGAGCTTTGATCTAATGCTCCTGGCCTCTTGTAGTGTGGTAGTTTTTGGTCATGTACTGAAGTAATCCATGCTTGTAAAAGCCCGTCTCCCAGTCTGCGATAACAACAGTCATTCATCACTATAAAATAAGAGGGAACAAAAAGCTGATGGGACTTGGGCAGATAGAGAGGGGAAGCGGCCGCCACTGTCATTAATGGCCTGACAGAAGTGGAGATTGATGCCGCTTTGTGTTGTGTAATGGTCCAGCAGACCACCAATGATAAAAACAGATCATAAATCTACAACTATCTGCTTGGTACATCAATTTTATGTGAGCTGTCTCACATTTATTGGATTCATTCGGGACATATTCCATGACCCTTGGTAGTGGTTGAACAATATGGGTTTTTCAGTGGCCAATGACATTATCTCTAGAAAGCAGGCTAAAGTGACAAATATACTTTTTGAATAAAATGTTTGAGGAACTCGAATCTTTATTTTACTCAATATTAACCTAATTTTTTGTTATATATTTTTTAATAGAAGTACTATATTTTATGGGGATCTTTAGTACATCTGATCTGTTAAGGGTGCACTTTGTATTTTTTGCCTCATTAAAAAGTCACAATTTACACAAGAGTTGCTTTTACCCTTTATGCAATTTAACAAGATTTATTTTAAATAAATCTTTCTTTATTTTTAAAATGTTTAAAATTATGTTCACTCATGTGAGATGATCAATCATATACTTAGTCTAAGTTAAACATTTAATGCTTGATAGCGGGTGCGATTTTTGAAATCACATAACCAGCCGAACACAACTCTCTTTATCTCGGTGAAGCCCAAAGTACACTTCGGTTTTGACGCGAAAGCGTAGCCTTTCAAAGTATAAAGTGTCTGCACAATTTCTCTCTAGAAGATACAGCTGATTAAAAATGTCTTTGTACTCTTTTAAAACATGAGCAAGAGCGCTCATCAACTCTGGCATCTGTTGTTGTTACTGTCTACAGTAGTTTTGTGTATTGTAGTTTCATCTCATTTACTGTACACATACTTTGGCCTACACAAAAAAAACTAAGTATATTTTGGGCTTAACCCCCATTATTGGACACTTTCACTATAAACACTATAAAAATGACTGAGTGCATTTTTAAAAGGCCAAGTGTGCAGGGCTACTGGCTGATACTGATCTCAACATGACTACATTTTAGCCAACTACATTCAGGATGCTTTGAATTATTTTTACCTTCTGGATGTCCTTGACCCATACTGACCTGCATAGTAATTTTTTGAAGGACGTTTTACTCGCAGACTCACTTTAAACCATGCGTTTTGTCAGCCATGAATCATTTGAGTGTCACAAGGGTCCACATCAATTTGTTCTGTGTGTAATTTCTCCTGTTCTGCTCTGCTGACAGCAGTGTTTCTCTGTCCGCAGCTGGAGAGGAGAAGAACAAGTATGGGGCCCTTTGTTACCATGCTGAGAGAGACTGATCGGGTCAGTGCAACTGTTGTCATTTCATTCCCCCATCGTATATCCCCCAGCTAGACCCATCAGATCAACCCTGAAGAATGGGGTCAATCTTGGGTTTGCCGGCAGATTAGCTGCTCAGGCAATAAATGATCTGTGAGGATGAAACCCAGGCCAAATAGCACTTACAACCTTCTTTGAAAACCCTTTCAGAGCTACAGTTTATTCCAGATGGGCACATTTTGTTTACCTGCACAGACCTTGAGTGTGATTGGGTCGAGTTCAAGCATCTCTCGTACGTGTTTTCAAATTGAAACGTTTATATTTATAAAAGCATATTTGAAGTAACTTGACAGCATTCCCTGTCCATTTTAAGCTCGTAAGCTTCTCAAAAATAAACTCTAATAAAAAGCATAATGCCCAAGCATATTTGAAAAAAGACAGAAGAAAATAACTAGTTTTTTAATTTGTCCAAACAAAAAAAAAAATCTCGCCTGAGATTTTAACTTGGTGGTGGGCACACTTTGCCTCCTGTTCAGTCACTCTCTTATGTCTTCCCGTCCCTCTTTCCGCTCCATCATTTTGCTGGAGGATTCATATGCTAATAGGGTTCAGGAGATGAGGTGGTTCTCACGTTCAACTTGAAACTCAGGCTTTTGTGTGCCTAAAGCACAAGCTGCAGAACAGAAGCTAGAAGTGAAATTAAAATCTGCTGAATGCCCCAGCGGGATGGGGAGGGGAGTGAAGGGGAGGGCAGGGGCGGTCCAGCAGCTGCTGATATTGGATAAATGTGAGATGCCCACTGTAGCGTTCCATGCCCTCCTAGGGGACCGGCTAAGCGAGACATGGCTGTGTGTTTCTTTAATCTTACTGCAGGCCTGTTCCTGGTCTACTGATCAGTGCCTTTCTGTGGATGATTATTTAGCAAATGGTAACCCACCCCCATGCATACCCTGCATTTTCATGGCATTGTTGAACTATTCTGGAAGTCCCTTGCGCCACTTATAATGCGAGTCTGACGTTTTGCCGGGACTCTTTAGTTATTTTGAAAGTGGCAAAATTCAAAGGAGTAGTTCACCCCAAAATGACATTTCTGTGGTTATTACACTCTTCTGTGAAAACAAAAAGAAGATATTTTGAAAAATGTCTTAGTGTTAAATTGTCCATATAATGGATCTAATGTTGTTTTGGACCCCATTGACGTTAATTGTATGGGGAAAAAAATGTTCTTCAAAATATCATCTTTAATGTTCCACAGAAAAAATGAAAGTCATACAGTTTGGAGCAACATGAGGGCGAATAAATGATCTTTGGATTTTGGTTGAACTATCCTTTTAATGGCGTTTCTGACCAGTTTGCAGTTGCTGTGCAGAGAGAGGCCATTTTTTCAGGGGTTACTCTCACAGTGTCTCTCTGACTCTCTATGGCAACTACAAATCTTCTGTGCTCGCTGATGAAGAGTGTGCACACAATCGGGCCTTTAATGATTAATATAGCCGTTTTTCTTTAGCTCCAATAGACGTGACTTAGAAAAACACAGGACCAGGCTTAAAATAACTCGAGCCTGCAATTATGAGCAATTTGGAGAAAATGTGTGATAATTGTACTATATAGGCCTAGAAGTTTATTATTCTTCTCACCCGTAGCTGAAAGACAAAATATATGTAGCACTTTGTGACCAATCAGAGCAGCTTTGTGAAGGATATAAGGAATAGTTTTATGTGATTAGATTGACTTCAGTGTGCATTTGCTTTCTCTGCTGGGATAATTGTCTTGGGTTTCATCATTCATCAACTGCACCGCCCGGTCTGTGTTTGTGTAGACTGAGAAATGGAAGAGAAAAGACATGCACTGCAGACACTGATGGGAATGCACAACCACAGAACACAAGATTGAATGCCGTTTATGCTTGTTAATCATCACCTTCCAGATCCTGGAATGCTGTTGCGTGCTCACGTATCAGTCCACGGTCTGAGAGGATCCTACTACTCCCTCATGTTATAAATGATGGAACATTAACTGGGTCAGAGATCCAAAGATATTGAAGTCACATGTGTATGTCTGGTGTCCAGCGTTTCATTTTTTGCTTCATTATAATTTGTCCATGTTTGGCTGTTTTTATTATACAGTAGGGATATGCCGGCATCAAATTTTCATGGTGCGATTACTTGCTAATGCTTTTATCACGGTATTCATGGGTTTCAGTCACGTGACTTTTTTGTTGCGGCCGCCATCTTTAGGACCGTGCGTAGCCTCTCCTTGTTGACCGGAAACCAAAATAATACTTCACCAACAACAGGAAAACCAAGTGTGTGTATGTGTATATATATATATATACATATCTATATATCTATAGATAGATAGATACTTTAGGATTAGATCCCTATTTACTGTCAAGTGAACTGCTGACTCCACTAAAGTCTAGTGAAAACTTACAAATTTGATGTTTGCTGACATTTACATCTACCTCATACACAATCCCTCTCCGTACACTCGGGCCATTTTCAGTTAAATTTTCACCTGCTAGAGACTTGTCCATCAGCCCTGATGCATCTGCAGCACCCGGCCTGGATGTTTGCGTACTCACTTTCAGATTCTGGGCCGAATCAACCGGACCAGATGCGACAGCCGTAACTTGCCGACACTGCCGCATCCAAGCCGGACTCGCCCAGTTTCATTTCTATATCTACTGTACTGTTTATTAATATTTCATTTAAAATTGATAACGTTACCAAGACAAAATGTTTACTTTCATTTGAATTATATAGATTGGGCCTATAATACATAAATAACATAACAAATCTATAAGCAATTTTAAAGTCCATTAAATAACTAGCTTGACCAAGCTGGCATGAGGAAAATTTATTTACAAAACAATTTATTTACAAAACCATGCAATTACAGCAAAAAATATACAATAAGTGTAGATAAAATATTTAACACAATTAGCAAAATTACCCATGCATTTATATGTACACTTGGTCAGTAACATTTAATAAATAAAGGTTAAAACATACAAAATGTAAAAGGTGTTTTGAAAACACATTGGTAAATGGCAAAGGTTTTGGACTTAAACATCTTGTACTTGGTAAAAAAATTTAAATAATTATTACCTAACTGTTACTATGAATAATTTTTAAAGGTAATCAGTGAATACTGTTCTTGGTTGTGGCTCATTGTGCAGCATGTCTTTCCACATCTTAGTCTAGTGAGTTCTTTGCTTGGGAGCTTTCATTTCTGCACCTGTAAAGAGCAAATAATGCACAAGTATCTGTTACTAAAGGTCTAACTGAATGCACCAAACTGAATAAAATAAAATAATAATTATATCTACTGATTATTATAGCATAATATAATTATTATATAATTATAGCACATTAAATGGCTGTGTCCAGTATGATTGAAATTTAAAGTGTGTATCATCCTAATTAAAGAGATATACCCACAAATGAAAATCATTTACTCCCTTTATGTCGTCTACACGTGACAAACCTGTTGGTTTTGATTACCAGCATTCTTCAAAGTATCTTCTTTTAAGTTCTGCAGAAAAACAAAATTCAGGGGTTTGAAAAAAAAATTAGGGGGAATTTATGTAATAATGTAAATGGCAGAATTCTGGGTTAACTATACTTTTAAGTAAATTAGTATAAACACTTTTCACTAGTCATCACTGTGCAGAAAAATAACAGTGAATGCCACAATAAAATTCTTGAAAAATACACATTCAATAGATCCATAGCTTCCTGTTGGATAGGTTGTCTCTTCAGTTAAGATTTCCCCCCAATTGTTGCAGAAAACATTATATTGCATAGTACAATCATGATCAGTGCAGACCAGTAGTTGGCCGTCAGGGCCAGCAAAACCTTCTCTGCTGGCCTAAACACTATCAGAATCACTGATTTAGTTTTAATATATGTTTCCATGAATGTGTATTAAATTATTTCCAATAGTATATTCTCTTCATTTCATAGCTTTTCTCTTGGTTGCACTGCTTCCAGTCAGTTGCTTTAACCAATCAGATTTCGAGTTGGCAGCACCAGGGCCATCTAGCTGGCTAACGAGAACGTCAGCATTTTCTTGTCCTTTGATTGGATGGTCCGCATACTAGCTAGCAAACAGCATCCCTGTAAATCATTTTATTAAAACTTTTATTACTGTTTCTCAGGTTTAGATTTTCAGTGCATTTTGAAAAAATATTTGCCTACTATATTTAGTAAATCTAAAAACAGTAGTCCTAATGACTGCGAAAAACAAGCACACACCTCGGCAGCGGCTCTGTGAAAGACTCGTGAAGATGAAAAACCACGAGTATGGTAGGTTAATTTTCATTTTTGACTTTTTTATCGCTTTATACATTTCATTCTAATGTTATTTGCAAGATATAAAGCCTGGTTTAAGTTTCCATAAGAATATCTCAGTTTCCCGAGTGGAGCTATAACCGGTCTTCCTCGGCGCAGCACGCTTGCAGAGCAGCCCAGCGGGGAGATGAGAGTCACAGAGGTATATTAAAACACATGTATACACTTTTCTTCATCGTCTTGCATGAATTATTTTAATGTTACTTGCTCACTTTCCTAGTAAAGCTGTGCTAACCAGTATTTTCCTCCCATAGGAAAATGGCAGACCGGCGGGGAGACTCGTGAATACGAAATAAAGCAGTAAGAGAACATTGAATTGTTTGGTCAACTTTAAAACACATGTAATCACCTTATTTGTTTTATACCAATGCTATCTGTAAGGTATAAATGCGTTTGGGTGAATAAATGTCTGTAAGAACATCGGATGGACTAAATTTGTGTCATTTTGTTAGGTTAATGCTTCAGCTACAGATGATGTGTTGCACAATTGTTAATTGGGTTTCTTTCTTTAGTAATGGCATTCATTCTCACTACATAAGATACCTGTCTGTTATGTAGTGCCCTGTTATACTGCATTACTGTGTAATATTTATGGTTTCTATAGCCGTGGTATCATTATGATGGTATGAAGAGATGGATTAATTCATGTAGGACGCCACTGAAGGCCTAGGTGTAAAATGCAAGGCCCGCCACTGGTGCAGACGTACTTGAACTCACTTTCTCATCGACTCTAACTGCTGCTTGCTAGTCCAGTCAGAGAAGTAGAGATGATGTCCACTGTCTGACTCCAAGCACTGCTCGGTGTTCACAGGTGTCTGAGGAACTTCTGCCATTTCTTCTGCGATGACACTTCTCTTGGTTACTACAAAACATAATTAAAAGACATTTGTGGCACATTTAAGAGAAATATTCAGTTATTCCTGTATGTCTCTACATGCTAAGTGAAGAAGCAACTAAAGTAGCAACAAAACTGTGATTCTGTGTTTTGTTGTAGTCAGTTACATGTGTTTTGGCAGTGGTGAGCACCTGTACACATAAGTCTGCTATAGCAACTGTAAAAGCAAGACACAGCTACTGCAAATGATCTCAGACGTATTGATGCATACAAATTTGATTGCAATACATTCTCATCGTAAAAATCACTGCAACTGTATTTAGTTAACTGAGATTTGAAAAGAACGTTTTTCTATAGAATTATAAAACTAATAGTACAAACAGATCCTCTTCACTCTAACATCCTTGAAGTAATTACATTGTTACATTCATAAAAATAAGAATGTGGAAACTAAAACTACAAACCTTTCTCCTTGTATGCGCTGGACCGTCATCATCCTTCTCTTCTTCATATTTTATTTGCAGATTGAAGTGTTGCTTGTCAAAGTTTAATGCAGCGTAAACATTCTAGACTCACATAACTGTACTTAGATCAAAGATCAAAAGCATCTCGGTGATTTATTAGAGCTAGTTGGAACATAAAAGTTTTCTGGCAAATCAGCAGTCTCGCACGCAAATTTTTCATTATGAACTTGCCAACTAAAATACTAAAATATAAAAACGCATCTATGCTTACGAGAAATATTTAATTTAAAAAAATTCCATACATCCACATCTCTTGGTAAATATTCCATTGTGAGTCGCTGTTATCACAGCCCAGAGCACAGCACAGCAGATTGACGGAATTGCAATTCGGTCCTACAAATGGCCGCTGGGCGGGGGGGGGCCGACCGCACAATGGTGAGTCACCATGAAACCTATGAATAGGTATTTTCATTTGGGGGAAATAGTGATGAAATTTAGTTGCAAAAAAGTGTTGTCATAATACAGTATAACAGTATATCTTGGGCATGCTGTAGTCCAGGTTAAAATGTAAAATTTTTTTGAAAATAAATAGCCTATAAAGTCAAAATATTTAAGTATTTGGCAATCTGAAAGGCTGTTTAAATAAATTAAATAGGTTTCAGAAACAGAAAGTAGTGCAGCTGCTTTGTTTAGGGGGTTTCCGGGGTAACGGCTGCATTACTGCTGTTCAGCGCCATCTGCTGTTGGAGAGTGAATGTGTGCTTTCATCCAGAGCCTCTCTCACGCGCTCCGCCATGCGCTTTTCATCCGTGCTTGTTTGCATCATACAGCGGTATTGTGTATTGTGATCAGTTAATGGGAAAAGTATTCTTAAAATGAATTCTTATTCTTAAAAACAGTTATGCTGCTTAATATTTTTTGGGAAACCATGTTTTGTTTTGTTTTTTTTCTCAAGGATTCTATGATGTATAGGAAGTTAGAAAGATCACTTTTGATTTAATGCTTCCTTACTAAATAAAAGTATGAATTTGTTATCTTTATTATTCTTTTTCAATCTTACTGACGTCAAACCTTCAAAGGGAAGTGTAAGTGTCCAAATGCTGTGCATATGTGTTCAAACATACAGGTGCTTAGTGCAATTTATGCTGTATAGTATTTCAATCCTGATTTTTGTCCATAACAGAACAGCTGTTTCCCATTTACTATGCAAAACTGCTCTTTAAAAACCTCTTGTATGACCCAAACTTCTCAGGAGACATGAAATGACCTGAATGCTTGACAGCCAGGACAGAGCGATTTCACTGCATCCCTGAGAGAAATATGGGAACAATTATGTGCTTTGTAGAGAGGGGCACATACTGTCCGATGGGCCAAAGGGCCAGAGCCCAGCCCTGCTCCATGTGATCCATTTATTAATTTAATTTGCCAGACCGCCATGAGAGGAGTCAGAGGGTGCACGACTCTCCCGGGCCTTAATAGCTTTTAGGCAGGATGACGAGGGCTGATGGAGGGAGATCTATTTATTCTTTTTTGCCCTAAAAGCTGGCCATGCTCCAATCATCACATATCTTGTTTGTTTTGTCACTGGGTGTGATGGCTGAATGTGTCTCAGAGGGAGTTGAAGAATGACTGCAGCTCTCCCTGCGGTCGGGCCCCCACAGCTGCTCTGAACACCACACCTCGACACGCCAGCAGCAACACCTGCTGCTTTTTCCTTTTTCTGTCTTTTTTTTTTTGCATGAAATATACGTAAGCAACAAAGCACAGTAATTTGAAAGTATGAGTATATCATATTCTTACATTAATAGCTCCTGACAGGGATCTGTGATATCTGTGATGTGTGGTGTAATCAAATCAATTAAGCAATGTCAGTAAGGTGTTACTTTTTTAATGTACATAGGCGCGTTTGCAAAACACTTAAAAGTGACTTGCACTGAATTAAAAATACACATTTAATCAGTTCATGCATTCCCTAGATTTCAAACCCAGGTTAAAGTAGCGTTTTTGTTGTTGTTGTTGTGTAAGGCAAGTAACATTATTTTCTTTTATGTTGTTTATTTAGATAATTAATAATTTAAATTAGTATTTAATAATTTTTATTTTTTAGATCAGGGTTATTTATAGGTGGGCTAATAATTGTATTGTATTATTTAGAAATTATTATTAGTATTATTTTAAAAAGGTTTAATAAGGGAAACTCTTACTAAATCCCCCTTGGAACCTGCTTAAGTACCTCTGGGGTACACACACACACACACCCCTGACTGAGAATCACAGCTCTTGATCTACATTCTCTGTAGACAAGGTCTGCAGTATTTTTGGTCTTGCTGTGTATTTTCTCCATCTGCTAATCAACATATGCTCCGTATTCCCTGTGTGTGGACAATGTTAGGTAGAGTGAGAGAGAGAGGGGATAAAGTTGGATACAGAGGGAACTATTAATCTTTCCATATTATTTCATAGGGCAAAACGTGGCTGCCCCTCACACTGTTGCCAGTATGACAGGTAATTATTTTAGTCTTAGTACTGGCACCCAGTGCTCTGTCTTTCTCTCTCTCTCTCTCTGGGCCTTTCTGCCAAATTACTTTCTGTTCAGCCGCCCCAGATAAGTGAGAGGAATGTGGGGCAGTGCTTTTAGCTGTTGGGCCTTCAGCATCTCTTTCCTCCTCCTCCTCCTCCTCCTCCTCCTCCTCCTCTGCTCTCCTCTCCTCCTCCTCCTCCTCCACGTACTCATCCTCCCTCGTCGGATATGGTCGGCGTCAGCGGGGCAGTGAGCATCTTTACCTGGTGTTTTATGACATGAGCAGGACAGCTGGGTGTTTGGGGGTGGCGGGGGGGATGGCTCTTGTACGTGGAGACGGGGCTTGTAAATCCCCTGGGCCGGTTTTTACAGCTCCAAATTCCTGAAGAATCAGACGTCTGGAGGGGATAGACAGGTCTGTAAATCAGTCTGCTTTGATTTTATATGGTTACGAATATGAAATACAAACATGATTTAAATCTAAAAATGTGTGAAAATAGCCGCTGACCAGATCCTTGTAGGTTTTTCTCGACGTAAAAGAGAAATGATATGTTGAAAGTCTCTGTTCAGGCCAGGCTTTGTGTGAGTGGCTCCCCGCTGCTGTGAGATGAGTTGTGAAAGCTGAATCAACAGGACAGTATTTACTGAGGACAGACTGCACCCTCACGTCTGACAGACTCACCTTGTTTTCCAGATCAGATTTCCTGAAAAAGCCAAGCTCCTGGTGCTTAAGTGGGGACAGGTGCACAATGCAGATGTGCTCTGACCACCAAGGACACAGACCAAGCTTTAGAAGAAGGTTGTCTTAACCTTAGTGCTTCACCAGTGGCTTTTATGGCTGCTCAGATCAGCCCCATACGACTGCAGACAGATTATTTCTTTCCTGCCTTTTCTTCTTTTGATAGTGCCTTCTTTCCTCCTATATTTCTCTTTCAACCTTTCTTTAGTATTTTCTTTTGAATTTTCCCCCTTTCTTTTGTCCTTTTATATTTCTTTCTTCCTCTGTTTCTTTCTTGTATCCTTTCATCCATTATTTTCCATCCATACATACATTTATCCTTACATTATACTGCTTGTCCCATGTATGGTCGCAGGGATGTTGGAGCCTATCCCAGCATCTCAGGCTTAGGCACGGAAACAACCTGAAGAGATGGCCAATCCATCACATTCTTCCTTTTTTGGACCTTTTTTTTTTTTAGGAGTGTGCAATTTATCCTGGGATTTGTGTGTGTTTTGTGCTGGTACAGCAGTGACTGAAATAAACTTTTCCATTAAGAGGTGATATTTTCCCATTTTAAATTGATTTCCAGCTGTATTTTTATCTTTATAAAGGGACTATTTTCTAACCTTATTTGATGTATGCATCATCTTTTATGTAAAGGGCATGCTTTTTAGAGAATGGATGAATTGAATAGATGGATACTTTAAATATGAACAAAATTATAAACTAAAACTGCCAGTAGGTGGCAGTAGGTGTTACTGTCTTAAGTCAGCCACTGAATCATTCATTTAACCAATTTGTTCAAATGGCTGATTTATTCAGGAGCGAAGCAAGGGACTCTGCCTGAAATGTGCATATTTTGCAACAAGATACACTCTAAAAAATGCTGGGTTAAAAAGGGACAAACCCAGCTATTGGGTTGTTTTGAACCACCCGCTGGGTCAAACTAAAACCACTAAACTGGGTTTGTCCCTTTTTAACCCAGCATTTTTTAGAGTGTAGTGGGTGACACACAATATGTGCATTCATAAATCAGCAGATGAAAAGTACTCAGATGACTTATTAATTGTGGAGAAATTCTGAAGTGACTTTACTATCCAGTGAGACCGAGAGAGAGGATTTGTGAATGGAAGTGAGGTGACAACTGATGATGGTAGATCACGTGAGAGTGACAACATTACGAATGTTGTATGTCCGAATTTCATTCATATTGTTATTGCCCATATTCATACAATATAGAACATGCTTTCTTAATGGTCATGTAGTAATTTTCAAACCAAACGTAGTAGCTACTAGATGACTACTAGACTAGATGATTCATGAATGGGTCATTGAATCATTGACTCTCCCTATTCATTCAAAAAGTTCACAAATTAATTTATTAAAGAAACACTGTTTTGTGCTGCTCAGGGATGCACCATAGTTTCACTCTTGCTTGGGAGCTATTTTCGTTGGTGAAAATGTACTATTGGGTCTAAAATGTAATTTTTAATATTAACTTGAGTAAAACCAATATCACATTTGCAGTTGTGGTGATTTTCAAGAAAAATGCACTCTTGCTTTTGTGATATTGCTTAACTATCTCATGATATAAATGTAAGACAAAACTCATTCAAACTCATTTTTGCCCCTTTGAATTTTGGTGGCACTGTAACTGTTTTCCCAACTGTTTTCAGTTGTTTTTTTGCAAACTCTGTGTTAGCGTCCCCATTGTTAAAATAACAATTACAATATTATCATAGACAATACATATCGCACACCTCTACCTTTCGTCCTATCTCTTACTTTTCTCACATTTTTTAGCTTTCCTTCTTCCATCCATTCCTTTTTCCATTTGCCTTCTTTCTTTCATCCCTTTTTTTTTTAAACCTTTCATATTTTTTCTTTTTCTCTGTAAGCAGAGGAGGCAGCTTATGTGGGGCAGCTCTGTCACACAGAGATTAGTGCAGGAAGCCAGGTGTAGGATGAGTCCTGACTGGTGCTGAGATACTACACAGTCGGCTCAGATTTAACCCGCACTGCAAAGGATCATGGGCACCTTGGACTGAAGAAAGACCGCTTTGTCTTGGTTCGTCTTGATTTCAGTGTGAAAGCAGAATTGAGTTGAAAATGTAGTACTTAAAGATTTTTCAAGACTCCATAAAAGCCAACTGTAATTACAATAAAATGGACAGATATTCTATAATGGTATGTGCACGATAGTATGTGCTCTATTGTTAACATTGTATGACACATACTATTTCACAACACTGAGTGGTTTTGAACAAGGCCCCCGGTTTGATGCGGTGTCTATTTCATGAGCGTGACGAAGTAATAAGTCCAGACTTTTCACTGAGCACATCTCATCTCCTGCCACATTGACTTTCACAGAAACAGAACTGAATAGATGTTTTGTTCTGAAACATGTAGCGTGCTCTCCTCAGTGCTGTAATGTAAGTATTCAAGCCACCCAGGTTCTCCACTCATTTACCCTACAGCATAAATCACCCACTAGAGTCGTGTTTCCATTCCTGAAAATACACTGCCCTGATGTTGAGTTTAGAGTTGAAGAAAAATGATATTTAAAATTAGCTCTCTCGAGTACACCAATTTCTTTTAGGGGGAAATTCACAGTGTGTTATATTTTAGGTTAATGCAGTGTGATATGCAGTGTTGATCAGGGCGTAAAGTTATTCACCTTTCAGAGATATTTTGCCTGCTCCTACCAGGTGTTATTTGACCAGAGCAATTAGGTAGGAAACATTTGTCATTGGTGAATCTGTTACACATGCAACAAATTGGGAACAGACACAAGCTTTCTTAATTTCTCCCAGCATTTAGCACTTTATGTCTAAGCTCAGACCAGTCAGATATCAATATAATTGTAAACGCTGTGGTTCTGTGGTGCTATTACAACATTATTATGATTCTTTGAGCCAACCAGTCCTAAAACAGGGACATTAGCTCAAACAATACAGAAAGTTTGGAGCTGGGCTATTTGTTTTTTCAACCAATAGAAGACCGGATGTGCTTGGGAAGCTTGTTTGACAAAACTATTTTTGCAGTTCTATTCTGTGACGCTAGTGGTACAGAAATTACTGCAACTTAAACGTCACAGTTGTGAGATCAAAAGGAGAAATTCATTTTTCTCATGAGAAAAAACCCTAGTAGATTTGCCAGGTTGCCGAAATTGCAATCAAATATCAGAGATCTCAATATGAACTCAAAACATTTCTCATTAAATTACCTGCACCTTTGTCTAATTTCATTTCTCCTAAAGAATTTTAGGAGACACATCTGAGACAAATTTGATACCTCAGTAAAACATGACTGAGAACATTAAGTCTCATAAAAGAACAACCTCCAAGCAGTAAAAAAATCCTCTAGGGACAAGTGCAGAAAATGTCCAGAAAAGGACAGTCTGCTCTTTCACTTCAATCGATCTCACTGCAGTGACGTGTGTAACTGTGTGTGTCTGAGTTTGCTCGTTTATGTTCAGCCGAGATGCTGGCGTTTGACTGATGGAGGCATGGAGCAAAGGCATGGGGCTGTGATATGCCTGACGTTCTTCTACGGCTCGGGCACAAATATCACTCATTCACCCACTGCTGACACTTAACACTGTGCAGCCCACATCAGCCCTACTGAGATCTACATTTAACACGCTGCCCAATGACACCATTCCAGTTGTAGAGATCTCAATAATTACCACAGCTGGATACTGCTGGTTAAAATCCAACATGGCAAGTCAGTGCTAAAGCCATTTTATTTTATTTTTTTAACCAACATATTGCAGATATCTCTGTCTGTTAAATTGTTTTTTTTTAAATATATGCACAGACAACATCTTTCCTGGACAGGTCATGTGGTTCAGCAGTGCTAAGAGAAGTATATTAATTTAATATTCATTTACAGTTTAGTCGACGTTAGTATTCAATTTTTACAATTAGCCTGAAGCGTTTTAATAAATTGTTAAAAAAAGCATATTATTTTACTTGAGTGATTGATGATGTTAAAAAAAACATATTTGCATCACCATGTTTTGGGATCTAGTGTATCTATCTGATAACAGATCAATGTTTATTCCAGTATTGCTCAATGCGTCTTTGCTGCAAAGGTTGATTGTTGTACATCCAGGTTTCCATGGGTGTGATGAGATGACCCTGTCGGTTTGATGATAAATTGGTGGAGAATGTGAGATGTGAATGACCAGTAATTAGAATGACTTTGAATAAATGATCTGTTGTGTAAGATCAAGGCATTTGTGTAAGTTCAGGGCTTGCCGAATGGCTCCTCAGCTTAATGCTTGTGTCTGTATCTGCCGTGAAACAGGGGTACGTCTCAATCTGCTGGTGACACAACTGCAGAGCCCGATGAATAATGCATTTAGTACAACTGAAAGCCTTAGAAGTATCAAGCAGCACCATTCCTATGGGTATGTGCTCCAGACACCTCATCTTATGCTGTTTCTCCTTCCCCTCCCCTCTTCTTTAAATGTCCTCCTTCTCCCTCTACTTCCCTGTTTCTTTCCCTTCACATTTAGCATTTTGTCAACATAATGTTAAAAAGTTATTACCACAGCATTTTAGAAAATAAAAAAATAATTTATACTTTTTCTCTGTGCTTGCTCACAACAATGCGACAGTGTTGTGAGTGGTTGCCAGGGCGTTACTATGTGGTTAGGTGTTCTGAAGGGTGTTCACTATGATTTCTAGGGTGATCTGGTTGGTTCTTAACAGGCTCAAGTCAACACAGCCATCCTCTATTAAATTTGTATCTCTTGATATGGCTGGAGTACTTCAATGTAAGTCTAAAGGATTGTTTTATGTTAGAAAAGTAATACCTCTCTTGAACAAGCCACATGATTTGAGGAAACATTTGGGTCTGTAGCACAACAATATGGGATTAGGTATGTGCTAAACTTGAATTATTTCTGGGGTTATGGGTTTGTTTAAATGCCAAGAATTCCATTCTAGAATTCTAAAAAATGACACTCTAGAATTATTCAAATCAAAAAAGTCATAACGACGTATTTATAAAGTTTTGAGAAATGATGGGGGGTTTATTTGTTTATTTTTATTCATTTGTTTATTTATTTATTTATTGAGGCTAACAAAAATTAAGTGTAATTACTATGTAATTCAAATGTAATTCACCCAAGTACTACTCAAGCCAAACCTTGCTTAGCTTCAGTGACCAAGTGTATGCATTTTATATGACTGTAAGTAGTAATTTAGTCAGACTAAAGCAATAATTTGTCATTTTAAGTGTCCAACTGAAATTAGATGATGCAATTGTAACTTGACTTCGTCCAGCATCTGTACATGTTAATTGAAGTTTTAACTGGCCTTGGCTTATGTTTGGTTACACTTTAATTTACGGTGTTATTGGTACAGTGTAATCATACATTTAAGTACTGAGTAATATTAATTAATTACATGTACTTACTATATGGTTTGGGTTAGGGTTAGGGTTTGGCTTAGGGTTACTTGCATGTCATTATGCATAATTTATTCTTATTATAATAGTAAGTACATGTAACATGCGTAACAACAACACCTTTAAAATAAAGTTACTTTATGTTCTTATTCCAAAAGACAAAGGTGATCCTCAGCATGTATTTAATCCTTCAAATATTCAATTATGCTTTGTCACGTATACTTGGAAAGACAGATTAAAAACTGGACCTTGATTACGCCAAAATCCTCTATAGCTCAATTATAACTCTGCACGTAAATGCACTTATTCTCTTTGCACATAATCATTCTTTACTTGACATTTTCCTTCCTAGTGAAACTCATTTCTTACCTCTCAACCTGATAAAGCATTCTGCACCCTTGTTGTCATTAGGTTAGTTTATTTAAGTTCACCCCTGGCCATTTTTGTGCGGCACATTTCCTCCTTCCTCTTCAACTCGCCAGCATCAAGGGGCACACGACCGGCTCGCAGACCGAACGGGTGAGTCACTGGCACAGACAGAATAATAATGACCTGCGGGACTGTTCCAAGGCAAGTGCGTCTCTTCCGTCACACTTTTGTTCCACCTTTTAGTCTTCTGAACTGCTCAGATAGATTAGTGTGAGAACTGTTAATGAGCTTCTAAAAATGGCTCTGCTAATGAGACGTTGTGAAACTCAGGTTCACGCAAACACAGGCAGACGAACATACCTAGTGAATTTACACAGGACATGCACGCACATCTTTATACTTTTTTCGACTCTTTCTCTTGCCGATGGTACTATGGGAGGTGGGGGGAGGGGGGTATAAATGTGTGCTACGACTGTGGAGGTATATCTAAAGGAGTGCAGATACAACACAAAAACACTCACAGCTGACTTTCCACGCCGCTCTCGTCTCTAATGGCAATGTGAGACGCTCCAGGAGAGACGCACGCTGTCCGGAACTGAGAAGCGAGTGTGAGGCAGGCAGATAAAAGTGTTCTCTGTGCCTGCGCTGTCCTTCAAACTTCCTGATGGATTACTTTAAAAAAAGGGGGAGAAAAATAATCTTGAGGATGAATGAAGCGCTTAAAAAGAGAGAGTGAGAGACGGGACAAAAGGTGAGCGCAGTCCGTCGATCTAACCCATTCCATTCATCCTCTTTTTCTTCATCATCCCTTGCTAGTTCACGCTTTCGCACCCCCACCCCTCCTTTTTTGCACTTGCCTTTGTCCTTGTCCTCCCTGTCTGTCTGTCTGGCCGGCTGAATGCAGGTGTCATGGAGAGAGAGCAAAGGTCTCTGCACCAAGGGGGTGGGAGAGCGATGAAGCCATTGTCAAAGCCACGGCTAGGCATTGTGTTCATGTCCAGCCCACTGTCCCGCAAAACTGGGCCTCTCCCGCTCTGAGCCCCAATACTGCAGATGGATAAGGGTTGAGCGGCTGCGGCACAGAGGTACGGCAGCTGTTTGCTGCTTCGTCGCGCCCCGTCCTGCGAGCTGGGGTGCTGTCCAGCGCCGAGCACAGCTAAAGGAGCTGCGTCACAAAGCGAAGCCCTTTGTTGATTCTTCCGCTCGGTTCTTATGCTTGTTCATCTCATACGTCTCCATCCACTCTGTGGATATCTTCGGGGGGTTACGGTTGTGTTTTGGCTGTTGCCTCCGTTTATGCACCTGTGCTAAGCTATCAGCTGTTATACTGAATGCTTCTGAATCTGAGGGTAGCGAGAGGTTTAGGACGTTTGTTTGTTTGTTTTTTATCTGCATGTGGATTACAAACATTCCCACAAAGCATTTTTTTCTTTCTTTTGCAAAAAATGAGTGAGAAATATGACCTAAATGTGAATACTTAGAGCATATATATGTAAAAGTTTGAAAGTTTAAAACCCTCCCGAACCCTTGTCTGAGACATCACACAGAGATGGACCAAGAGAGATGACAAGCAGAAATTAAATGACATATCAAACCAATTTTTTTTTTATTTGGGCAGAGGTGAAAGCATAACACAATGTGATTATGTTGTAATTAGACTTTTTTTAGACAGTTTATTTGAGACGTTAGTTTTGGAAAAAAGACTACCTCGTTGCCCTTCATGCCATTCCAACCCCAATGTACTTTTTTCCTACAAAACACAAAAGAATATATTTTGAAGAATGATTTTGTTGATACAGTGAAACAACACTGCAGACATTTTTTTTTAATATCTTCTTTTTTGTTCCACAAAATAAAGTCATACAGGTTTGGAACAACACGAGGGTGAGTAAATGTTGATACAGTTTTCATTTTTGGCTGCGAACTGTTCATTTCAAATTAACCTGAAATCAATTCTGTTTCGGCTGACATCACTAAGCCCTCTCACACTCTTCCCTCCAGCCACCTGTCATATAAAGACCAACAAAATCTTATAAATTCCCACCGGATAAAATCAAATGTAGTCATTTTAACTTGACAATGTCACTTTACAGACATTTTTACTTTAATGGATGTTGTTTTATGTTGATTTTAGCCAGTATTCTGCACCTGGATGAAATATGGGTATGCAGTTATAATCAGTAGCTCTTTATATCTCATAAAACAGTGGATAAAGAGAGATGTTTTTGCCTCACTGTGCATTTTTCTTGTTATTAGGTTAAATGAACTGGAAATATTAAATTATGTCAGCTTAAGCTTAGAGAACTCAGTTTTGTCTTTTTGAATTCTGCAGGGCTACAGATATTTGTATAGATGTTTCTCTTTGGTGCTGTTCATTTGCAATGCAAGCTTCTCTAGTTGCATTCAGCTAAGGCAAAAGCATGAGTGATCAATAGTGTTTTTCATGTTTGGCTGTAGGTGTTCAAATGTTTCAAACTTAAAAATTTTGTTTTTAAAGTAAACAATCCCATGTCTTACACACTGATTGACAGGTTAAATCGGGAGATGTATATGTTATTAACTGTATATTATTATAGCATGTCCAGTCAGATTTCAATCGGTCACCGTGCAGTTTTCATCTTTGTCCAGGAGAGGGAGGAAACTGTACGTCTTTGCGCAAATCATGAAAATCTACCCCTTCCCTGGCTCTGAGGCATACTAGTGAAATCAGTGGTTCCGATCCAAATTGACTCCCTTTGTTGTGATATAATGATAATCTAAAAAGATTAGTTGTTCTGAAGCGTGTTGCTTAGTTTTCTCTGCATGCTCCTTTCTGAGTCTAAACTCGTCGCTTCATTAATGACCGTTGCTTTTCTTCTTTTTCATTATATATTTTTAAATATAGATTATGAAGATAAAAGATTTTATTGCCATAATTTCTTTATTCATTCTATATTAATAAATACACTTTTTTTATTTAGTTCAATTCATAAGAAAAACATAAAAACAAATATTGGATTTATTTATTTATTTTTTACATTAAGTTTGTATATTACAATGATTACAACCGTTATGATATTTCACCCAGTATCTGTGTGGAGCATCTTTTTGAATCCAAAATTTGGCAGATGTGATCTTAAGTCTTAATCGTATCTCATAACGGATATCTTGCTAAAAAGCCGTACAGCTATGGGCAGGAATCTGTTTTGTTAGCTGGCTGCCTGCCTTTTAACCAATACAAAAGACAGAACATTTTCTTTAATCTCAGTAACCTGGCAGAATAATGCTAATGTAATAAAGATAAAAATCTAATTCATTCCCAACAAAAAGCCTTTGAGCCTGGAAATATTCTGAAGCGTATCGAAGCCTTCCCCTTAATTTGTTGGATTTCATTTGTTTTATTTAAATTGTATTTCAAATTATTTAGTTTAATAGACTGCATTAAAAATAAGTAAACAGTCAACATAATAAACAGAAATGATTAAAGTTTAATTTTAAATAAAGATATGTTTTTTATAGGAAGTTTAAAAACCTTTTCTCATCCAGTAAAAACAAAAAAACGAAGCAAATGTCCATCTTCGAGATCTCCGTGTTGTACACACCACTCCGTAGCTGCCAGAAAATGTATTGAACTAACGTGAATTGCACTTGACTCCCATGTTTTAAGCACAGGATAAGATTACGGAAAACTAGGTTGTGATATACGGTACGTGCTGTCCCGGCTGGCCTAGCAGATGAGCGCCTATAGTGATTTAATAAGCGATGGGGTCCAGAGTGGCTGTAACGGGGCAGACAGCAGGTAGAAGCGCGTACAGTGCAGCCGGGACTTGATTTGTTTCCTTTCCTGTAAGCCCCTCTTGCTCCCCCTTGCCATCCCCCTTCTCTCAGAGCAGTGTAAACACACAGCTCCAGAGGAATGTTGGACTCTCTGACCTCACAGCAAACGCTCTTCTGCAGGTTATTCAGTTCAGCCTGGCCGCGCTGTGCTCCGAGAGAGCGTGCACACACACACTCACACGGGCTGCCAGATTTCCTCCTGCTCTCGCTGCTGCTGCGGCTGCGGCTGCCATTGTGCACACGAGCTGCAGCGCTACCTCTCTGCTTGCAACTGTGCATTCATACATTCAGCCATTTATGCCCACCACGTATGCTTTCAAGTCTGGCGATTTCGCCTACGGGCCCTGTTGTTTTGAATGAATTTCAATCACCCTTCCCCCTCTCCGTCAGATGCACGCCGCATGCACGGCTCGACCGTGCGGTGCCATTGGGCATAGGACAGACAGCAAGTTCTAAGCGGCTTTCCGGACAGAGGCCTGCAGATAGGAGCGGATTGACTAAACATAGATCAAAGCAGACAGCATCTGTCAGTGTGTGTAAAGGCAGTGTAAAATTAATGTTTGACCTCCTCTCTCTTGCTCCGGCCGCTTTTAGAGCAGCCTCTAGTGTGTCTGAGCTCTGATGAGATGTGTCAGGCTTCGGTCACAACCACCCAGACGTGCAGTTATGACCAAAATATGAGGCCTTGTCAGTCCGGCTCTGTCCATCTGCTCGCAACACACGTTGAGTGATTTGCTGTGGTATAGATTGCATTAGAGCCAGCCCACTTTTTCAGCAGATTTGGTCACTGAAGTATTTTTTCCATTCATTTTTCTCACAGGGATTTTAAAGTCTTCATTGAAACGCTATAGGCCTTGATCTGAGCCAACAAGCTATGAGGTAAAAATGAAAAGTGAAAATCACATTAAAAGTGCAAGACAGTTTTTTTAAAGCGTTAGTTCACCCAAAATGAAAATTCTGTCATTAATTACTCACCCTGATGTCGTTCGAAACTTCTTTGTTCATCTTCGGAATATAAAAATGAAGATATTTTTAATTAAATGACCCTGTATAGACAGCAATGTAACTACCATGTTCAAGGCCCAGAAAGGTAAGTAAGGACATAATTAAAATAGTTCATGTTACATCAGTCGTTAAACCTTAATTTTATCAAGCTACGAGAATACTTTTTGTTTGCAAAGAAAACAAAAATAATGACTTTATTTAACAATTTCTTCTCTTCCATGTCAGTCTTCCACGCACATTCACAAGAGTAGGGCTGGGTATTGAGTTCGATACTTTTAGGGCACGATCCGAATGCCCGATACCATGAGTACGAAAAACTCTCGCGTCGGTATCACATTTCGATTACATAAGGGGGTAATCTTAATCAGGTCAGTGAGCCAATGAGTATGGCAAGCTGTTTTGACTTTTATTCATTCTCAGGATATGAATTTTTGATATCAACAATTCAATTTTCACTAGTTAAAATGTTCATTCTTGATATCAGGAACTAGATTTCTACTAGTAACAATTGCTATTTTTGATATCAGCAACTACATTTCCACTAGTAACAATGTTAATTCTTGATATCAACAATTACTTTTCAACTAGTAAAAACTATAATTCTTGATATCTGTAACTGTATTTTCACTAGTTAAAAGTCACCATAGGCTGCCATTCAAAATCAATTGTTGATATCAAGAACTGATTTCTTACTAGTTGAAACTCCAACTTCACATATCAGAAATATAATTCTTACTAGTAAAAACCTTTATTTTTGTTATCAGTAATCACGTGGTTACTAGTACGGATGTCTCTTCTTGATATCAACAATTTAATTGTCACTAGTGACTATGTTCATTTCTGATATCTGAACATGTATTTCTGATATCAACAGTTGGGAGGGTAATTTCTGATATCTAAAATTGCTTTCTTACTAGTAACAATCACATTCATGATATCAGAAACTAACATCGTCACTAGTGACAATTAAATTGTTGATATCAAGAAGAAACATCCGTACTAGTAACCATGTGATTACTGATATCAAAAATAAAGGTTTTTACTAGTAAGAATAGTATTTCTGATATGCAAAATTGGAATTTCAACTAGTAAAATCAATTCTTGATATCAACAATTGAATTTGAATGGCAGCCTATGGTGACATTTAACTAGTGAAAATACAATTACAGATATCAAGAATTATAGTTTTTACTAGTTGAAAAGTAATTGTTGATATCAATAATTAACATTGTTACTAGTGGAAATATAGTTGCTGATATCAAAAATAGCATTTCTTACTAGTAGAAATCTAATTCCTGATATAAAGAATTAGCATTTTAATTAGTGAAAATTGAATTGTGGATAAAGCACTAATATCCTGAGCAGTGAATAAAAGTCCAAAAGGGCTGCCATAAATGAAGGCCCGGGTATACTTCACTTTCCGCGTTCCGTTCTGTCTTGCGCTCAGCCGTGTCCGCACAGCTTTCAGTATACTCAACCGCGGATGAGTGCGGATGGACGAGCTCGACACAGGCGCAGTTTGACTTGCGTTTTGTCTCAACTTTCACCTCGCGCATGCGCTGTTGTACGCGGACCGTCCGCGCAGTCTCAAAAAATTGTTTGCACGCGGATGGGGTGCGCGGCTGTCCGCGAGCCCTCCTGATGACGAAAATGACGTAATGTGGACGCGGACGGTCGAAGTATACTTTGGCCTTAAAGGCTGATTTATACTTCTGCGTCGGACTTACGCCGTAGCTTACGCATAAACGCACACCCATACGCCGTAGCCTGACTTGCACCCAGGGCCGTTTCTAGGCATAGGCGAGCTAGGCGGTCGCCTATGGCGCCACCAGCTGAAGGGACGTCAATGAGCGCACGTACTGGCACTTTTAGCAGGGTTGTGATAAAGAGTGGCAAGGTCACCCTGAAATATGACTGCCGCCCCCACTGGATCCCCCAACATTATTGGGCTAGAGTACTATCAATCTGACGATGCATGTATGCCACTAGATCAGAGTGCTGTGCCCGTCTTGCTGCTGTATTGTTGCATGCAAAGTTTGCATTTGGAGCGCTCAACCAACACCATTAGATCAGTGGGCTCTGTCAGTGCTTTGGCAAGGTAACACTTTTTTTGCCATGCAATAAAGCTAAGTTCAAAGGCCAATTTAAAATACTGGTACAATAAATAAAGTGCACAGAATCCGTATTTTGTTTAGGCAGTATTTGTGGCACTTGATAAATCATGTTGCGAGATTTGTCCAAAAGGTGTGCGTTTTTTGTGCCAATGCATTGTTAAAGGATCAGCATGTCATATTCCCATATAAACTTTAACATCCAATTAAAAAATATTTGTATAGTAAAATTCGCTAATTCACGAGATCAATACATCCTTTATTAGACCGCTTTGTCGAGTTAAATGCATCCTTACTGAGGTGTCGAAATGCTGAATCAATTCATTCACTTCCAACAGCGCTTAATGGGAGCAGCGTCAGAGGGCAGAGCGTCACGTTATTTAAAGGGGAAGTTCACACCTTAACGAGTAGCAAATGATTAAGTAGCTGCATTGGTTACTTTTATGCCACTGATCAAGCTTTTATATGTAGTTTGGGGTAACAAAGGGTTTGACTGAAATAATAATGCAATAACTGACACTTTAAATCAATGTTTCAAGAAACAACAACAACATTTTTTAACAAAAAAACAGATAAAGACAAAAAAGTAGCCATTGATAATATCTAAACATGCATCCAAATCCAAATGTCATAAAATTAATTTATGTGTGATTTATGTGTAAATTATGTGCATTGTTAGCTAGGGCTGTTGGGGGGGGGGGGGGGGGGGGGGGCAATAGGGATTTCACCTAGGGCGTCAAAATGGCTAGAAACGGCCCGGTTGCACCTCTCCAAAAATCTAAAAATCGCGTCAATTCTATGCAGACCGCAAGCGCTGTGATTGGTCTGGAAGAACCCCTCCCTCCATATGTACTTGAGAATTGTGTGTGTTTTTGTGCACTTTAATATATTTTAATGTTACACCTTCTTAAAATAAATAAAACAAAGCAAAGAACAAGTGTCTTATCACTTATTATACTACATAGCATTATACATAAGTAGTTGTCCGCAACAAACAATGTTAATCTGCCGTGGTACAAGTCCTTGTGCAAATTGAAAGAATGCCATCATCTCGTGTTCCGTTGTTGTCTCCTTTTTGAAGTTTTAAATAATGATTTGATATTTATTTACTGCCTTCACTGCTATAATGCTTCTCCGACGAGCCACTTCTTCCTCGGCTTTTGCCGTGGTACTGCGGGTTACACCAGCAAACTGCCCGTGGACACTGCAGACTAGCGGTTTGCACATGTACTGCACGTTGACGCGGACAACGACGCAGAAGTATAAATCAGCCTGCCACGCAACATAGACAGGTGTGTTTCGATAGACAGAGGTGCGGAGAAGCAGATCGACCTCACCCGTGTTTGATCATCCGCGAGAGCGATTTGAAAGGGCACGGAGCGGTCTGCTCTCTTTAGCTCTCTTGGTACTGTAATACACTGATCGGTCTGCACAGTCGGTCTGCGTCAAGTCGAACATACCTACTAGTTTACACCTGTTACACTCAGATATGTGGCTCACACGTGAGGCTGTAGTGCAAATGCATCCCAGCCCCCTTAGATGTAAGGCTACATTTCCACTGGTGCGTTTGGCGTTTCCACTGTGTTTCAAGCCGGCTTTCCACTATCTCCAAGCGACAGACCGGTCATTCAGTCATTCATTTCCAATGGAGAGTAGCGCGGGAGCTGCGTGGAGTTCCGATCATATGCAGATGTCCGTTCATACTAACGTTACATGACCGAAAGCACGTGTTATGTGACCATTCATGCAAACTGTAGCATCATGCTACATAAGACAATAAATAAGATTTATATTCCGCTTTTACTCAAAACTCACTTTAAACCACCATCGAGTGTTTGTAATAACTTCCGATTGCCGTCTAATGTGTGTTTTGACCATGTAATGTTGCTGAAATTAAATATGTTATTACCTGAGAGCAGCGATCATGGAAGAGAGAGCACAGGCAGACAGCGCTGGAAGCTGCTAATGCTCATCAGTAAATCAGTGGAAAATAAATAGAAATCATGATTCTGTCTGAGCTATGCGTTTTAAAACTAACACTAACTAGTGTAAATGTAGCCAAAATGTAACATATGTGTAAACTGAAGACTATTTGAGCTTTATTAAAACTATTTGCACTGATTTATTGTGTTGGTTACATTTTGTTCCTTTGTGCAGTGGCTCAGGAGATGAGTCTTTGAGTTTGTATAAACATCAACAAGCTGAAAAATAAAACCCAAGTTTTTTTTTTTTTTTAGATAATGTAAACTTGTTCAAATAGATTTCATAAAATTGGTATCGAAAAAAGTATCGTTCAGGAACCGGTATCGAAGTCAAGGTATCGGTATCGATATAAAAAATTTTTGAACGATACCCAGCCCTACACAAGTGTACCACAATGTATGCGTGTGATGCTGCTGACGCAGGAGTCTGCGTTTTGGGTGAACGAACCCTTTAACCACAAATTATGTTATTAAACTATTATTTAAAAAATATAAACAGATGACTACAACAAAAGCATGTCCACCTTATTTTGCAAGGCAGAAATCAGACTGTTTTCGTATAGCTAAACTAACTGGTGGATGATGCCAGAAACCTCGTACATTCAAGTTTAAAATGCCCACGGCTACTCGTACGTAAAAAGAAGAAAGAAAGAAAAATACCATTGATTAACAACCTCAGGACTCACAACAGGTCTGTCTGTAAAAGTTTATAAGTTATCGTTAAAAATCAATTTCCCTATGGCAAAAATGAATGGAGTTTTTACTTCCGGGAGCACAAAAAACTGGTGTGCCTGTATTGCCCTCTGCATGTAAGTAGTCATGCCAGCGGGCCCAAGGTGGGTTTCCAGGGCCCCTAATTAAAGCACTTGCAGTTAGCGAACAGGGCGGGGAGTGGGTTGTTGGCAGGGGGCTGAGATAACAGTGAGGAATTTCACCTGAACAAAGACTCTGGTTGTGTTGGCTCCCCACCAGGGGCTTGATCTACACAAGCTGTAATTTTCACAAAAAAGAAACCCTGTTCGGACTCTGCATGTTCGATTTGGTCAGCACATCATTCCTTGTTATGACCTACACTATGGCCCACTTCCACCTTTTATGTAAACGTCGTCAGAGGATATTAATGTGGATTGCGTTTATTTATCTATATCGTCCTGATGGCATGTTAATGAAATAGGTATAATTACAGTACTAGGACTTTGAAATGGCATATTATTTTCATCAAGCATCCACTATAATCAAAAGCAGCCTGTCCTGATGTAGTTTGATTAAACATTGTTAAATAAAGCCATGAGACACACCAGAGGGTGGGTATGCAGTGAAAATGTACTCTGCCCTCTGTTGGTATTTGAAGCATAATGCAAACTTGATACAGAGGTCACTCAATATACCTCTTCACCTCTTATGACCTCTATAGCAACATGAACAGTAGTTCAGTATAGAAGGGTAAATATGAAATAACTATGTTTTTATATTGTTTGGTCATTATTAATTAAACGATTTCAGATTGCGTGATGTTTATTAAACATAGTTAACCTAAAGAAATGTAAATTCTAGATTCATTTACTCATCCTCTTTCTTTTTTTGGAGATTTTGTTTTTCAAAAATGCAGAAAAGTGCTTATAAAATCCTAATGAATGATAGCTTTGTGTGCAAAATTGTATGAAAATTTACACTACTGTTTAAAAATGTGGGATAAAATTGTTTAATGTCTCTGAAAGAAGTCTCTTATGCTCACGCAGACCACTCTATGTAGATTAGAAATACAGTAATATTGTGAAATACTATTACAAATGAAAATAAGTTTTCTATTTTAATGTATTTTAAAATGTTATTTATTTTTGTGATTGTAAAGCTACATTTTCAGCATCATTACCCCAGTCTTCAGTGCCACATGATCCTTCAGAAATCATGCTGATTTGATGCTCAGGAAACATTTCTTATTATCAATGTTGAAAACAGTTGTGCTGCTTAATATTTCGGTGGAAACCGTGATATAGTATTCTTTGAATAGAAAGTTCATAAGAACAGCATCTATTTTAAATTGTTTTTTCTTTTGTCAATAGAATCCTCATTGGATGTAAAAGTTTTATAATCTTCCCCTCATTGAGTGTGAACAATGCAATTGGATCATTGAACAAGGATCAGTTTAAATTGAGAAGAATCATTCAAACCAGTTTTGGTGAACTGGATTAAGCACTCATTAAAGGATGATCAAAATATATCATAAAGATATTGCTGCTTTCTCATTAACTCAAATGAAAATGCTAGTGGTATAACTTAAAGGGGTCATAGGGCGACATGCACTTTTACAAGGGTGTGAACGAAATGTGTGTGGCAGTGGGTACAAAAAACACCCTAAAGATAAAGATCCACCCAGTGTTTTTTTTTATCATTTAAATAATTTCCCCTTTCTCAAATCGAGTCGATCTCAAATGCCTCAGGCCCCTCCCACGATAGTTTGATTGACAGTAGCGTTTCAGCACAGACTGGACTGGCGTCTTACCTTAGCTCCGCCCTGAGTGACTGTCATCAGTCCACCATTATTGTTCTGACGCCGGAGCAGATGTAGACAAGAATGACTCCTAAGCGATGAGTCTTCGGTTGTTGGATGTAATAATGAACATAGCAGTCGTCATTTATTCCTGACATCTGAGCCGCTGAAAATGCAGTGGATTACGTTTGTTTTTTAGGGAATGCGTCCCCGAGCTACATAAATGCGTTTATCTTCGCGCAAAAAATTCATGATCCAGCTTCCAGAAAAAGTGAGTATAAGGTTTTTTAATGAATCTTTGCAAATCGCCTTTACAAATCGCTAATTGTGCTAATTAGCAAGTTTCATGATGAATGTGGCTTAAATAAACAGTCCCTCAGAGAGCGGCTCGGAAGAGAGGGGTGGGGTCCGCAGAGCTCATTAACATTTAAAGAAAAATGCTACAAAACGGCTTGCTCTGAAAAGAGCTGTTTTTGACAGGGTAAAAAAAATAGTTTTTTTACACCACTATTGAGAAATTTTAACCAAACTATGTTACAGACTTTTCATTAAGACTCTAAAGAATCATATGACAACTTGAATGACCCCTTTAAGAAGCTCACAATTCATGTGGTCTGTTATGTAGTTGTTGTGCTTTTAGGTCCTACAGTATTTAAAGCTTGTTCTCATTTCATTGTAACTGTATGGAAAAGAGTGACCAGTACTGTTCTTCAAAATATATTTTCTTGTATCCCAGAAGAAAGAAATTCATACAGGTTTAGAAAAACATGAGAATGAGTAAATGAAGATAGAACTGTCATTTTTGGGAGTGCTGTGACTTTAAAGCACATTCATTAGTGTAAATCCTCTGCCCTTCCTCTAATGCGGTACTCGAACTGAAGTCACTGTTTGATGGCAAAGTGCAGTGAATGCGAACTTTGTGAGGAAGACTGATGGTGTGGCAAAGATAAACAGATGGCTGCAAATATCGACTGCTAAATTATTCATCAGGGCTCCAGCTTTTGGGTAGCAACAGAGTGATAGAGTTTACTGGGATGATGAAAGAGACGGAGTGTGAGAGAGAGAGGAAGAAAGAGCCCAACACCGGCATGAATATAATAGCCTCGCGTCGAATTTGCCAAAGTGCCACCGTCTCATTGAAACACGGCCGTTATTCACGTCTGTTCTGAATGTTGATGTTGTTGTTGTTGAAATATTATACTTAGATGTTTCCCAGATGTCAGTGTGTGCTGTGTTGGTCTTAGGTGCTGTCAAACATCGCTCTCTGATTGTGATTTGCGGCAGTGTTGAATAAAGGCCTGTCGAAAGGAGGATAACGTAGCATTAGCGCTGCTTATGTCTACATGCTCATTACGTGCGAGCGTTTTCACGGCTGCTGATTTAACAGCACTCTGGCACATGATGTATTCGCTACCGAACATCATTGGCATCTCTCATACACATTTACACAGACAAATCTCTGACGCAGACGCACTGTCTCGCACTCCCTTTTACACACACGCACATGCATACGCCTCACTCTCTTCTGCGTTTAAGACTCCGGGGAAATAGAGCAGAGAGGAAACTACGTGCCTTCACCGAGCAAGGTCTGTCTGGTGTCATGGCAACCAGTGCGGATTTACCCCACCCTCTTCCATCAGCCTCGAGAGGGAGGAGGAGAAAAGGATGGAGAGAGAGAGAGAGAGTCAGGGAGGGGTGAGGACAGAATGATACTAGGTGGTCGCAGTGCTGTTCGCGACATGAAATAAAATCAAGCAGAAAAATTATTTAATTTATAAAATGATATATATATAAATATATAATTATAACACATTAGTCAGAAAAAAAGGTAAAGTTAAAAAAAGTTTAAAGGACAAATAACTGTTTGTTTGGCCATGTATATACTACTGCTAATATTAATACACCAATATATACGAATATATATCTATACACGTTAATATATAAATATCAATATATCAATAAGAAAAATTAATTAAAATTATAAAAATAAAATTTAATATATAGCAGAGAGATAAACTTGAAAATTAAAAATTAATGTATAAAATATATACACTATAAAAAGATAAAAGAGCACAAACATTTATTTAAAAAAATTTAATTTATAAAATATTTAAACAATATAAGGTATAAAAAACCAAAAAAAAATTTACTATATGTATGCATGAAATTTTATTATATTATATATCTATAATATATAACAAAAAAAATTATATATTAGTGTAAGGAAATTACTAATACTATAAAATATAGAATTACACATATACACATACAGTTTAATATATAAAATATCGAATACTGAAAATAAATTAAAATATTACATTCAATGTCAACAAATAATAAAAGAAAATAAATTAAATAAAATAATAAATTAAAGTTCATTTATAATAATAATAATAATATAGAGATATAAAACTGAAATAATAATTTTTCTAAACGGATACTATGAAAATATATAACTATAAAGTAAATACTGAAATATAAAAAAAAAACACTTAGAAGTGTTACTATGTTACTATGAATCTAGGTAGGTTTTCATTTATGTATAAGTGTGTGTGCCTTCATTATTAGGTAATAAAAAAATAAAACAGAAATCAGAAAACTAAACTGAAATCAACAGTTAGAGAGTGAAAATGAAAGTTAAACTAAAATAGAAGACAAGTTGAAAATAAAAAACGAAATAATTTTTTTTTAAACTATGTAACAACGCTGGGTGGTCGGTTTAGAAGAAATAAATAAGCATTGAAAACTGTTGGAGGCCAGAGCCTTAGAGAGGAATGATGAATTATTCTTAGAGAGAAAAGGTGGATTGAGGGAGACAGAAAGAGAGAGAGAGTGACAGGGACAGAGCACAGGCCAAAGATTCAGAAAGGAAGGGAGTGTGGAGGATGATTTGAGAGAGAAAAAGGAAACAGCCTAGAAAACAAGAGAGAGGGAGGCAAATGGGACGGCGGGTCATTTAAGGACCCTCACAAAAAAATTGCCATCTCTCATGGGCCGCTGATGACTGCAGAGTGAGACAGAGAGCGAGAGCGAGGACTGCAGCAGTAGATGACGCCCAGTTACTGCCATAAAGCACCACACAATACAGCAGAGCTCCATCAGCACCACAGACATTCAAACAGTCACCCAGATTTCTTTTAAAATCAAGCAGTGCAGTTTATAAACATGCATATATTTAATTCTCAACACACACAAAAGATGCAAGTAAACCCATTTTCAATATACCTATTTTTAAATGTGTTAGGGCATAATTTGGCTAGCATCAACCAAGAAATGAATTTGCTTTGTAAATTTAATTTAAACGTACATTCAGTGTTACCAATAACATCAATACCAAGATCTGATAAGTTTTAAAAGCTGATGTTTAGTTTTATATTTTGTTATATTCATTTCTAATTTAACTATCCACAATTTTATGGTCAGCTGCATTTTGTTCATTACATTAGCATCTGTGGCCCACCTGTGGGCTACTGAAGACTTTTTTAGACCTCTGTAAAGCCCTGTTCAGATCTGACTGGTTTTCACAGTTTATAGTTTCATAGTTGTACTTTAATTTTAATCCCATCTGAATTGAACACATCTGTGTTTATCTCACTCAACCTTGGTTAAAATTATGTAGCAAATTACCTACTGTTTTCAGGTCCTCATCCCATCCAAAATGTCCATGATTGTGGTATATTATTTCCCCCCTTATGTATTTTGTCCTCCTGCGAATACTGCAACTATAACTGAATGTATGAGCTGCCTGGTGCACCTTAATTATGGATTTGGACCTTATGCCAACTTTCTAGGTAAAATAACAGTTGGTGGTTCTGCTTTCATCTAATCTGGCATAAAAAGAAAATTAAATCAATAAGCAAAGTCCAAACCCGAAAACTGCTCGGAGTGGCTACCGTAGTATGGTCCTTACCGTAATTAATTCCTTCCTTTAGTTATGTAACATAATGTTATATAATTAATCACAAATCAAGTCTGGTTTATTTCAGTGGGTTTTGTGATGGGATCCAGAGCACATAATCATCCTTAACACCCACATCCAGACAACAAACACTCCCATCTTAAAATCTACACAAATCCCAATATAAATCACAGAAATCATACAAAATAACTGACTTTTAACTTTCTTCTGCGGAACAAAAAAGAAGTTATTTTAAAGAATGTTGTTAACCAAACCGTTTTAGTAACCGTATGGACAAAAACATTTCTAAAAATCTTTTATGTTCCCCAAAAGAAAGTAAGTCGCACAGGTTTGGAACAAAACTGAGGGTGAAAAATTATGACAATGTTAATTTTTGAGTTAACTATTTCCTTAGTACTAAACATTGCTTTTTTCCCTCAGTTGGCTCTTTGATAAGTGAAGCTTTTTCTGAACGCATGTGCAGTTGATCTTATTAAACAAAAAAACCCAAAAATGACTAGAACCTGCACCATTAGTCTTATGCAGCAAAGGGTTAATTAAAATAAAAGAAACAAAAGCAAACTCTTATATACAAAAAAAGACAAGTTTAAAAATATATATATATATATTTACTTTTGAGGCTAAATCATTGTGAGACAAACCTTGTCCTCATAGACCACATTCTGCCCTTTGCTTTTTGGACGGTTTTGGGAAATCCCTGCATTCATGCTGCAGACAATTTAACCTTGAGAGCTTTTTGCCATTTTCAAGGTATTTTTGTAGATAACTGAAACCTGGATCATGTCCACTTTTCTAATCCGTCATAATCAGCGAGGCTTTTGTTGTGATATGAGCACCCCAGAGGAAATATTTGAGTGATGAGAGAAAGATAAAATTACAACTACACAAGCAAAGAATTTTTTCATTTTTAAAGCAACAGACAACATGTTTTGCATTGTTCATCGGGTGTTATTAAAAGTTGACAACGTATGTATTTGATTGGAAAGTATATTGTGTATGCATGTCCTTGAGATTGTTGAAACATCATATTTGCAAATGGCACACGCATAGTTCAATATTTTGAACGAAATAGTCATTTATGGAAAACTTGTTTAATTACCAGTGTGTCATATTCCATTTATGCGATAATTCCCTCTCGCTGCAGTCATTAATTGCTTTTTTACGCACATTAAACTATACGCCGCCCATTTATAAGCTTGTGACAGTCCATTTTTGCATTGCTTGTTCCTTATTTCTCAGTCATACGGGGTTGAACCAAGAGCAGCTCACCATGAAATGCCGAACTAAAGAAATGAAAGCTCTTAACACAGAGGACAAATAGACTGCCTAAAAGGCTGCTTTCAAACCTGCTGTGCCCAGGTAGGCACGGAGAGACAGTAGCCTGTCTGGATGCATGTTGTTTAATAGGCATACAGGAGCCATACACTAATAGCTCTCTGCTTGCTTTGCCATCGCTTGGAACGCAGGGTCATAATTAAGGCCATTTACCGTAAAAGCCAGCTGAATTAAAAAACATTTGAGTGCAATAAAAGAAAACGGTGAGCTAATGCAACAGGAGCGTGTGTGTCAGAGGAAAAAAAAAAAGAAAATTTAATCTCCCATAGTTTGACTGCATGCCCGGAATTGGCTGCCTGTCTGAAAAATGCAAGGAAAAAGTTGATCGTAAATGAGAAATCTGTCTTTGAAGGAGTCCAGCTTTCAACCAATAGTTTGCAGGCCATGAATGGGTGGAAAGTGTTTGCACTGGCAAAGGGGAATAACAGTAAAGATAATGGTAACAATAACAGCATGTGTGTTTCTAGTGGGCACTACTGTATGCTGTAGGCCTGCTTAGGAGAAGTTAGTATACTAAAGAGTATGCACCACATAGTTCATTTTTAGGGTGTTTGCAGCAAGCGTATTTCATTTTCATACAATCACATATGCGTAAAGGAAAGTAAACGTGTGTTAAGTGGCGGGAAGTGTGGCTGAGAGGAGTTCACTGAAAATCTCAACAGCTCACTGGAATCTACAGTGTGAATGGATAACTGTGTTTTGTCTCATTTTAAAGTAATATCTTGTTTTTGTTTTGTTTTCAGGGGTTAATTGAAATATGCACCCACAAGATTTGTGGCACGAAGTACAAAGTCATCATTCAAATGTAAGTATGTGTTTTTTTGTTGTTTTTTTTCTGTGCACATCCATTACTGATATTTGCAGGCATCAATTGGATGCCTTTAATAGCTGCTTGTGTAAACAAATATTTGGCACATGGAGAGAATACAAAACTTGCATTTGCGTGCAGCTGTTTTTATTCTCTACTCATCAGCCTTGAAACACAGCAGCTGACCCACCACCAGCTGCTCAACACATACACGTACGCTGACATACAACCTTTAAGACTATTAACGAGACAGACAATGTCTAACCAAATTTAAGTCTCTACAGAAATCAGTTTGAGTTCTATTGATGTGAAAAATAACAATCCACCACCAGAAGTGCTGAGGTACAGGTAACAAAAAACCGTAGTCACTTTATATTTCAGAATTGTGACATTATATTTCACACTGAGACATATTTCACAATATGAGATCACCTGAATTGCAATCACCTGTTTAACTTTTTACTCTGAGACAGTGCTTTTATATTTTCAAATTAAATATGGTCTACCAGTGTCAACGAAGCTAAACAATACTAAAAGCTAAAGATATAAAATGGGTTTGAAATTGAACATTTATAAAAAATTGTATTAATTACTGGTTTTATTTGGCAAGGATGCAGTAAACTGTTCAAAAGTGACAGTAAAGAAATGTATAATATTAAAAAGTTTTATATTTCAAATAAATGCCATTCTTTTGAATTTTCGATTGCTCAAAGAATTCTAGAATAATGTATCACTGTTTCCACAAAAATACTACGCTGTAACGGTCAACACTGATGTTTCTTGGGCATTAGAATGATTTCTGAAAGATCATGTGACACTGAAGACTAGAGTAATGACTGCTAAAATTCAGTTTTCAAATCAGAACTTCAGTGTGAACCAGTGAATCATTCCTTTTTCTGGTGCACTGTTTCTAGTTTATTTATGTAATCCCTCTGAACATGCCATCTCAATAAATTTAAGCTGACTGCGTGTTTGATTATTCTGATAATTAGGTCTTGCTCAGCTTTTAAAGCCGTGGCTGCACTGCTACTTGTTAGAAAAAAAAAAAAAATTGTTAATGGAAAAGCTTCAAAACATCTGAGCTACAGTCATTCTGCTAAAAACGTGTAGTTAAGTTAATAGCATCATAGTCACTTCCCAACACTTGTCCTAGATGCTGTTTAATTGCTCAAAGAGAACAAACCCTAAGCGTTACTCCACACGGCTACTCTCGTTAGCGCCACAAGCCCAGTGCACTCATTCAGAAAACAGCAGCTTGTGGGCTGACCTTAAGTCGGGAGCTTCTTTTGATGAGCGAAGAGAGTGCCTTATTTTAATTGCAGCAGGGTCACGGCGTCAGAGCAGAAAGCCGAGCCGCTCGCCTACACAGACAGGGTCTCCTCTCAGGCTGGAGGCTGCCAAGGTGTGCAGAATGTGTGATGAGAGACAGAGAGCTACAAAAACTGCTTCTACAAATATTACAGACAATTTGTGTTAATGACAGGCAGACTTTTGCACTAAGCGCTTCCATCTGAAAATCATCTGAAGGTCTCGCCAATTTAAGGACGGTTAAAAATATACAGCTGGATCATCATAAAAGGTTGTCTGCTTTCATCTATGAACAGTGGAATCTTAAAATAACTAACAAAACACAATGGATTTGCTGTGAAATCATCTTCAAGCTCTAGGGTCAGACCACAGCATTTTTGAACTTGCTGAATCCTGAAGCTGTTTGATGTCAATTATGCTGTTTTCACACTTGGTTTGATAGCTTACACCTCCCTCCCCCCCGGCCCCCGCAGGTCTCTTTTTACATTGTATTATTCGCCACTGAACCGCTGTACATATGCTTCATCTATGTGAATAAAACTAGTTAGTACTAAGCACTAGCGGCAGCTGATTACTGCTGATGGTTTTGGAACAGCATTCCTTCTAGGTTAAGCTGAGGACTGGTTTTAGAGCTAGTTAATAGTTAGTCAGGACTATCAAAAACTGTTCATCCAGGATTGCATTATACATTTTCTCTTGTTTTTGTTTTTTTTTCTTTTCATTTTTTGGGGGCAGACCAGCAACATTTCTAATATTACAAATTATAGTTATAACATTAAATAATACAGTATTATAATATGATTATTATTTTGTATTAGTAGCAGTAGTAGTTGTATTTTTTATTTTTCTGGACTAGCAGCATTTCTAATAGATAAGTTCATAAAATTATTATTATTGTCTATTATTGCTCTGCCAACATTTTAACATGACCACAAGACAAAACTGAGACTTTGTTTCTGAACTAAATTTTTATATATGGCAAAAAAATACTGACATTTGTCAATATATTTATTGCTGTTTGTCAGTTCCATTTTCAGAATCAAGGAACTGCACACAAGTTCAGAAAACATAATGAACCCAACGAACTAAAATTTGACATCAAATAGACTCAAGGCTGCACCAAAAGCTGTAGAAAACACTGAGTTTTGCAGAGAAGCATATACTATGGAGCCTCATCCACCTGGATGTTTCACTTCTACCGAAGATTGATTAAATCGCATTGCAATTAGTCAAGGCAAATAAGCCAAAGTCTCTGCAGAGGACCGAGCATGCTAAAGTCTCATAAGATACAGATGGTAAGAAAGTCCTGCACTATGGATGAGCAGAGGGAGGGAAAGAGAAAAGGAGACAGAACGCTAGACCAAGTTAAGTTAAAGGCTTTTTGTCAGCGTGGTATCATCTGCATTCAGACTTTGTTGCGGCTTGAAGTTGGACGAGATGATTTCAGAAACACTTAAATGGCTTTAATGAATCCCTCAAGCTGGGGCTGATAAAGTGATATGCCAAAACGAGCTCCTAAATAGTGTCTGAAAGCTAATTAGGAGAGCCGCTCAAACATGGTACAGGGATGGTGATGAATTTCACAGTCGAGCCTTTAGACTGCACAAATAACCCCAGATCAACCATTCGCCCGCTCACCTAGATGAATGATCTGCTCTGATAGACTCCTGCTCCCTGCAAAGGGACCCTGATGAGAGCGGAAGAGGTGCTGTGGTGCGGTGCATTAGTACGCCGGGCGAGCTGTCAGCTGCTCTTCCTCTAGTCTGGCTTCTCTGGGTGTGAAGCTCTGCAGTATCTGTACATTAATGACTGCTGCTGAGAGGCCACCGGCTCTCCATCCTAAGCAGCCTGACCTTCGCTGTCCTTGGCATTCAGACCGTGAATGAGGGAGAGCGGGAAAGAAGGCGGGCAGGCTGAAAAGACAAGAGGAGGTTGAATAAAGCAGTGAGGGAAGAGGGTGATGATGGTAAAGAAAGAGCGGTAATAAAGATGGGACAGTAGAAAGAGGTGAAAATAAAAAAGAAACAGACAGAGTAACACCCCTGTTGACCCGACCACAGGTACTAGGCTTGTCAGACGGTTCCTCATTTCGTCTGTTAATAAACAGGATTATTATAGTCTCTGAGCGGATGCCCAGGGGCAGCGAGTCCATGTTACACTAATAGAAAGTATGGAGTGACCTTACCCATATTAGTGTGTTTGCGTGTTAGCGTCTGGATGTGTGGCTTTCTGTGCATTTGGCCTATGTCTGATTGTTTGGGTTGGTTTGTTGTGTATTTTAAGGCCCTGATACAATTCAAATGAAATCTGATTACAAACTGGTGTGACGTCATTTTGAACAAAATCACTTGCTGTTTGTATTGGGATTTCGAAACAACAAACTTTCCAGAAATGTTCACTCCCGCTGGTAAACACCTTTGGATTACCATTGGTCAATGGCGATGAAGTATTAGGTAGGTGTGCTCTGAGGCTCCACCTTCTTTGAAATGGAAATCTTCTCCAGTTCCTTGTTTCTGTTCAGTCTGTCAAGATCAGAATCAGAGTCAAAAGAAACACTGAAAAGCTGTTTTATAGTAGAAATTGAAGTAATTCTAATTGAAAGTGGCACTGAGACTGTTGTTGTTTAATACTGTAAAGCTGCTTGCTTCAGAGAAATCTATTTTGTGTTTATTTTGCATGTAGCACATATTTACACTTCATCTAAATGCAGCTCACAGCAGCGTGGGCCGCGATGTGATGTTCGCTAAGAGTAAACTGCTGCAGAAATATTTCAAACTATTTTTTTACCCCTAAACAAAGAACAAAAAAGAACTGTGCTGTGAGGTACATTGGGGCATTTAAAGTGTCCAAAACTATTAGGCTGTGCAATTACTGTTTTAATTATATTTTAAGGAAATCCTCTGTTAAAAGTTTTTTTTATAAGTAATTGACTAGTCAGTAGGCATGCACTGATATTCTGGTCGAAAGTTGTTTTCATGGAGTGACAGATGGCAGATAAATGGCCATTGTAAATCTACACTAAAATAAAATTAAAACACTAAAAACTAATTTCTGTCAGGACCACTATTGTCAAAGATGATTGACAATTAGCATACAATTTGGATTGGCGGTTTGGGTCTGTTCTCGACAAGAACTCCCTGCGCATCCATGCAGCCTAGCATGGATGAGAGCAGGGAGAGCAGCGATAACCCCCCAGGGTAAACAGAACAGAACCAACATAAATGTATTGCAGATACCGTTAAAGTTCAATAATTTTATGTACACATTTTAGAATTAGTCTGATTCAAAGGATAATCAGAAGACTGAATCCTGACTGACAGAGGAGGAGCTGGGGATGGAGGAGGGTAATTAGCTATTGAGCAATGCGAAAACTGCTGATAATACTGAGGGACCTTATATATGAATACTTAGATAGGTGTCGTATTCCTATAGGTAGATGGGGATCAGCTGAGAGTCAGCTGATGCGAGCTTACTAACGCTATGCTTGATATCTTGTTTTAGTTGTTTTAAATGCTATAAGTGTATTTAGATGTTACAACATTATAATGTAAGATAAAAAAGTGGATATTTTCCTTTGAAATCTGCTATTTAAAAAAATCTCAATTAGAAAAATAAGTGCTCATAATAACGTTGATTTGATAGTCAACAAACACATAGAAAATATAGAAAATACATAAAAGAAACAAATATGTCAATTTGTGCTATAACATAATTAGGTAGCTTTTCTTAATCTCATAGCCCTGGGGAATAAATGATGTGTAGTCAAAAATATTTTCTTGAAGATGGTGAATGTCACCAAAAAGTGCTTTGGTGGCTATAAAGAGGAGAACTTTAGAGACACATCTTCTAGGAAAATGTTGTCCTGACAGACAATCTGTTAGTAAGGTCAGCTGGATATGGTCTAGGTTATCTTCTTTTTTATGACATAAGTCCGAAAGCTTCTCCAAGAAGTAGCTTCTCTAAATTGATCCTCTTTAAAGCACCTAGGCTAAAAATATTAAAGCTAAACATAAACTAAAATGGTTGTTGGACGTCTAGCCACCCATCCTGAGCTGTTTGCAGTGTATATTTGTTTCTCTGTATGTGTGTTTAAGTGTAGAAAGGTATAGAGTATTTGGAAAGGGGCACTGCTAGGGTCAGCTCATGTAAAAATAGGAAGATCTGTTCAGTCCCTCCTTAAACAGAAGTCAGTCTGTCTTCTGCTGTGTTTGTTGAGACATGTGTGGTATACATGTTCAACAAGAGCACTCTGGGATTGGGAAACTATTTTTTATGCTTGTGGTTTGGGAGGCAAAACAGTCCCATGAATGCTAATGGAATGTGGCCTGCTTCCATTTTCATTCACTTGGATCTGCTTTAGCGCCAGAGCTCGTAATCACATTTGCTCATTAAGTAAAGCCATCTACGAGAAAGCAATGGACATCATTCTCTCTCAGGTGTCTGTTCATTTCATACTCTTGTCATTCAGAAAGTGTGGGATAAATTCTCCTTTTCCATTACCGTTGGTTTCCTCTCAGCCTTTTAGCTCGGAAGAATTCTCTCATCCAGCTTTTGATCTTATCAATTCAATTAGTCCTTGGCCTCTGTTCTGCTCCTCATCCTGAGCTCGCCAAAGCAACATAAGCCATATATCTGCTAGACCCTCTCAGGATGTGACCTGCGCTTCTTTTCACAAGGATTTCAATGTGTGTGTTTGTCTTAAACATCCTCATTGGTCAGCGATCTGAGGCTGAAACGTGAGCCGGACTCCGCTTACGAGTCTGTGTGAAACATAATTCAGTGTCAGAACGCGCACAGAAGTAAAAACTCTAAAAATGATAAGCTCAAACGACATGAAACTTTAGAAGAGGATCGGCGGGGGCGTGTGGGGTCCGGGGCAGGTTGCAGCGGCCCCAGGCAGGCCGCTTTCGGCTCGGTCTCGGAGCAGAGAGGCACAGAGGTGGCTGTGTGGAAACAATGGCTCACTTTGTAAGTTGGCCTGGCTTTGCAGAGCCACAAGATGTCTTCCCCATACGAAGCTGATCATTGTTCCCTCTCCTGCTTTCTTTTTTCTTCCTTTCACTGGTTGTCCTGCTCGCTGTCAGCCTGACATGTCTCTCTCCCCAGGCACCCCAACAACCATTCAACACAAATATAAAGAGAAGTCACTAACACTTCCATCCTGCGATCGCACTTGTGTGTTGCTCCCTATGTTTGTTTGTTTGTTCGCTCTGACTGCCATATGTTCAACCGTGAGAAGAAGAGACACACTTTGCCTGCTGTTCCCTAGCCTTGGAGTGTTTAGTACAAACAACAGCAAACACAACTTATGCGCTCGTCTCATCCGTACGTTTTTTTTAGAGTTTGGTGCCGTGTTCCTGCAAAGCGTCTTTTAACACCTGACAGACAATGAATGTGAGGTCATTCGCAGGGTGGTGTGGTATTGGGTCTCAGATTCCTCTCGACATGCATCATCAGGTATGCAGTGTTTTTTGGACCATCGTTGTATCTGTTTCATGGAAGTCGTTGGGCATGAGACAGAAAAGCGTACGGTTCGGTTTCAGCCTGCTTTCTAAACCTGGCCATATGCCCCCTTGTGCCTATTACCTTACTCCTCCCTGATCTGAGCACTGAACAGATAATACTTATCCATATGGCGGAATATTACTTACAGTGTTGCTTACAGGGGAATCTGAAGCACAGGCGGCCTGCTGGTTCAGACCGTGGGGTCACAATGGTCGACTCATCCACAGGTCTGGGTAATTCCACAGTACCAGAAGGCGGTGTTAGGGGGTCTACGAGGAAAAAAAAATTTACGAGAAAAAAAGTATTTTTTAGGGCTGTCGTAGTTAACATTGGAACTTATGATGATAACTCTTAAATAAAATTTGTTAAAGGTCATTTCATTTTTGACCACCAAATTTAATTTCATTCTGAATCTTAAGATTGGTCAGGAATCATTAAATTAATTGTGATTATTTTTGACAGCACAAGTTTGGACTAAATTGGACTAAAGCAATGTATTCAAAAATGATAAGTTAATATTTACTTTTTATGTGCTTTTTTGTTATCATTATTTTAAACATTCACAATTATCAAATTCAGTAATATTTCTAAAGACTTGTCAGAAATCATGAGAATAATTGTGATATATGTGACATATAGCATACTGTATATAAAATTTTTCTTAAATATATACATGCATGTGTTTGTATTTATATATTTATAATAAATATACACAGTGCACACACATATCATGTGAACAAAAACGTTTATTTTGGATGCGATTAATCGTTCTGACGGCACACTTTGATACTATAATATCAATATTCAAAGTGACCTGGTCGTGGCAAACGCTATTATATAGTATTATATATAATATCTATATCAATATATAATACTATACCTTGTATTGCAAGTGTATAATGTATGATGTGAGAACCTTTTGTACTAATCAACTAGTCATTCATTAATTAATGAGGTCAACTAGTTGAACTTGATTTTCCTTATCTATAATTTTGTAGTTTTTATATATTTAGGGGCAGTACAGTGCTTATAGCATCTTGTTAGGTTTGCACACTAAAACCCTCTCTGAAAAATTGTGTTTTGAACCACACGCATTCAGATGGCAATGTCTTTAGAGCTGGTATGGGATAAATCTTGACGGAGTGGTGAACCTCCCACGTGAGTGTCAATATTGTTAAGGACATATGTACAGTTAAGAAATAGTCTCAAAATTTAACAGCATGTTCTCACGGAGCCACCCTGCGTTCTGCCGTCCATTTCCCCCAACCAGTTTTCAACACAAGAACAATCTTAGGTAATGCCTCCTCTAAAGCAACAACAGACTGGAACAAGATCAGAAACCAAAGGTCGAACTGTAATTTCAGGCACATTACTGACTAGTAGATTTGAAATACGTAGCTTTGAAGAATCCACTTTTAAGCTTGGTCAGCTCTGCTTTAATTAAGCTTTGTCTCCTTACCACAAGTTCTCTCTGATTGTTATTACCGACATCACGCGGTCAGCGATTTCAAGACAGAAGCATTATGTTTTACAACAGCTGTCTCTTAGCAGGTTTTAGATGCCGCATCTCCTCGTGCCGATGCCTCGCGTGTAAGTGAGCATCGATTTATGGAAGAAGGAAGCCTCCTGAAACTGCACGTTGCTATTTTAAGCGGGGACTAAAGGAAAGTAGATCACACAACAATATCCCTCCTACAACGCAACAAGACGACAACAGACAAAAATAGATGCATCCATGCTACGTAAGTTCAAGCTGCCAAGGACCGCGACACAGAAACCCAGTGCATGTGCCATGCTTTTAGTGATGTGATTAGTGTTTGGCCTGGCAGAACCGACCAGGCGATGTTTTTTCTTTTTTTCCCCATCTATGGCAGGACTCGCCCCTTCCTGTTTATCCTCCCCTAATTTTTGCCCCTCGCATGTGTCTGCATGTTTGAGATCCTCTTGCGGGGTTCACCGTAGTGGTAGCTTATTAGGAGTGGTGGGCAGTCCAGAGATCACCTAATAGGAAGAATATAAAGACAGCTGGAGACGCAGAACAGGTAGAAGACAGGAAGACAGAGTTGGCGGGCAAACGCTAGATCAAGAGATATTGGTGGGGAGGAAAGGCACGCCAAGCTCTTTTCTGACTAGACGATTTTCCTTAAGCGACGGCGACGATTTTGGGAAGACTGTTAAATATCAGCCTCCTGTCTGCTCTATCAAGGGCTAGGTATTGAGTCCAGAGCTGTAGGGCAGCCATCTGGCCCTAGACCACTCCTTTCGTCCTGTGAGAATGCTTCGACTTTTACTCTCTCTCCCTCCCAAATCGAATCAAACCGGGCTGGGCGATGCGCTGTCAACAGCAAAAGAGCAGAAAAAGACCGCTGCTGATTTTCAACACTTATGTCAGTGTCAGCCGCTGTGAAATAGCACTGTCTCGAGACTCCCATCCAATCGGCTCGCTGAACATTAATCTCACAAAAATATTTTCTGCTGCCAGACCAGGGACTAAAGTGTTATTTACTGTTGGAAAGACCCCATGACCTGGTGATGAGAGCTTTCATTGGAAAAGATCAGATGCTTGTGTTGTTACTAAGATACTTAGCACCACGAAGATGCGTCAAGGGGATGTGACAGTTTTGCACTGAAGGAGTAGGACTTGTTGAAGAAAAATATATTTAAAGCACATCTGAATGATGAAATGAAGTGATATGTTGTGTAATTAAAGCTTTTTGAAATGCTGATTACATTACTGAGTGTGGCACATAAATAATCACTCAAAAACACACATTCATGCAAAGTGGAACCCCAACATTATTCTTTCCCTGTTATTTGGGCTTTTTACGGTATATAATATGAGGTTTTGCTGTATTAAGATAAAGACACAAGGCCAGCACTCAAGAACATTTTGGCAAAGTGCATCAACAGTTGATAATTAGCATCTGGGACATTTGAGTTTATGCAAAAACTCTTTCAACATTCAAAAAATGAATGCTTAGCGATAAGAGAAAGCAGTTTATTGTAAAGCTAACTGCAAGCAATCACACCCAGAGTCAAATGCTGTATGCGAGTAAGAGGAAAGGACGCTAGTTGTATGGAAACGCTAAATTGGCAGTCTACTGTGCCAGCATGAGTGCTACTACAAAATTGTAAAAGGCCTCCAAGGATAAATAGCAGTACTAAGTAGTAAACAAACCTCAAACTTGGCACAAATCAAAAATAAGGATTTACAGTGTTTCTTGAGATTTATTTTAGTCTAAATGATGAGTCAAAGTTCATGAGTTTGTTGTAAACTGGACTACTACGTACTTTGCTCATATCATAGCATCCACTAAAGCTCTTTATTATTAGATACTGTATGAATATTTTTCTCGTAGGTGGTATATATGCTAATTGCCTTTTGAAAACCATCTCTATATTTTCTTTCTCTTGGCTTGCTTTTAATGAGGTCATAGTGGGAACATAACAAGATTGCATTAGGTCACTAAATGCATTACTCTAGGCATAAATGAGATGCACTGTATACTTTACATTTACTTTTAAGTTATTAGCTGATGCTTTCTTGGCAAAAGCAAAATAATAGATTTTAATGACTTCTACTAGTAGGTCACATTTTTAAGAGAAACATTCCTCCCCCCAGGTGAAATGTGTGTGGTCGTTGCGGAAGATGTGTACATTTCCTTTACATTTTTCTTATATTTTAGTATTCCATCAAGATCACCAAGTACAACTGTTTCTTTCCATTTAATGTTGTTTTAAAAATGTCTAGCCTGAGGCATGTCGAACAGCCTCAGCATATCTAAACATCTGTAAATGCTAGCTGTTGAGTTGTCAGAATTGGCATCTCAAGCCACTTCCTTTTTGCGGTCAGGTTTATGGTTATGGATACCACATACTATCTTACTCAGTCATTAAACTAATGCCTTAGATTGCATTTATATTAACTCATCACATAAAATCAATTTCCTGACTTGCTTGAAAGGTCCCATTAGCCGGTTTAAAATAATTATTTAGTCCAATCTGATTGGCTCATTACTTCTTGACCTAAAATCAGATGATACGTTTTGCCTAGTTCAGAACCATCATCAAAGTGTCTGGGCTGAGGGGCCATTGTATAGATTCTTGTTGTAAAAAAGGCTTTAATGTCCTCAGTAAATAGTGATCATGCTTGTTTTGACAGAAGGTCAGTCAGAAGATTGAGTTCAAGGCTAGCGCAGTTTGAAGCAGCTCTGCATCTTTGTCACACAGCTGTACGGCTTTAATTCAAGGCTTAAGCAGGAGTTAGTAAACCATTGACACATTATTTAAATGCATATGAGGGATTTGTGCCAAAGCGGTTTTTTGTTTTCGCTTTTTTTTGCTCAGGTTTATCAGTTTGCACATGTTGCTGAATGTTAAGTATTACTTATAACACATTAGCCGCAAATACTGTGCAAACAGAACAAGTTGCTGTTTGTGAATACACAAACACACGCGAGCTGATCTGAGTAACATGAGCAGCCAAACTCTCAGAAGCAATTACTATACATTGCCTGTAGTTCACCCCTTTTCATCCCATACATTCTAGGTTTACAATGATAAGCTACAGAAAGCTAATGACCTTGCGACATGCATCCACACATGCTATCAATATTGTATACATGAGCGCTAACATAAAGAGAGAGAACATGGGAATGTGTTGAGAAATGCAGATTATTGATGCTCACTTTTTATGTGCCTCTGTAAGTTCTCTTCAGCGTTCAGCTACATCTTTAGAGAAGGACGAACAGTTCATAGCTGAATAATTCAGCTGCTTGACTTTTACAGTCATTCGCACAAGGATTCGCTGTTATATTAGGTTTGAGGTTGAAGCAGCAGTGCAAGCTTCAACATGAATATGACTATTTGAGGCTTAAGACCTTTTCTGCCACTCTGTATCAGGAGTGCTGGCAGTGAGGCCCCCAAAATGGGTTTGCAGTATTGCCCTACATCCACTACTGCAGGCTTACAGGAGCAGATGGCATTCAATTTAAAAAATGTTCATGTTACTGTTAGGTGATACTTTAACATTCAAAGTTTGGGGTTGATTTAATTTTTTATGGTTTTTGAATCTTGCTAGGCTCACCAAGGTTGCATTTATTTGACTAAAAATACTGTAAAAACAACAATATCATGAAATATTATTACCGTTTAAAATAACTTTTCTATTTTAATACATATTAAAATGTAATTTATTCTTGTGATGGAAAAGCTACATTTTCAGCAGCCATTACTCCAGTCTTTAGTATCGCACAATTCACAAATCATTCTAATATTCTAATAACATCTAAGATTTGTTGAATCTGTAAGCATGACTTGGGATCATCCTGCATGTGTTGAAAACTGCAAACCTATCAGTGATGTTTTACACCACATGCCACAGTTGTCCAACAAAAGTGCTATGGAATTAAATTGTAGCTTAATGATTTAACGATTTGTGCAAATGTTCTTTTTGTAGGTGTTTAAATATTCTAAATTTAATCAATTTTTACGACAAAAATAATAATAGTTAATGCTGCAAGCAGCATTGAAGGGTCCCTCGCACCCGGAGACACCTCCACTCGGAGGCCTTAAGAAAACAGCGAACGGTGGGCTATATGCATTTAAAGTGGTAAATATAGGAGGAATATGTCAAAGTCATTTATATGTGCCAAACTTGCTGTTTGGTGATATGAACTACAGATGCTACACGGGAAGCAATCTGATATTGGGCAGTAGATGTCATTAAGGGCCAGGGATTCTTACCAAACAAGAAGAGTAAAACAGAAATAGACCGATGCAATTTGGAGGCAGACTGGATATTCCATGTTTGATAGTAGAGTGGTAAAAAAGTTGTGGTGCAGACAGGCAGAAAAATGGTATGGTGAGATAAACAAAGAAGTCCTTTTCATGAGCGAAAACACTGAGCTTTGTCAGACTGCTACGGCATCGCAGGCGCTTTAACAAAAATGATGATTTCGTGGCAGCTGAATGGTAACACAGACCAGAACAGGCCCTTTCGATTAGACTTAGTCCAAATTTGGTGTTGATCTGATAAATCTTAGGAATACATAGTGTAAAACATGATATTTCCTCCTGCCAGCAGGTGGCGCTATAGATTACAACTGAATATTGGCATGTAGATGTCTTCAGGCCAGGACTCTTACCAAAACGTGAAGTCTGGTGCAGATTGGACATTGCATGTTTAAGATAATGTAAAACAAGCCATTTCCTGTTTCCATCAGGTGGCGCTATGATTATAATAGAATATTGCCTTTAGATGGGTTCAGGCCAGGAACTCGTATCAATATGTGGTGGAAGGTACTGCAGTTTGACCGCCTGTGTACACAGAAGACGGACTTTTTTATGAACAACACATAAAATATTGTTGGGATACAGTGTAATTTGGATTCCCTGTGGTGAAAGTAGCTCGCGGGCAATTCTTTGAAAGGAATAGGTGACGATATGAGCCATTTGACCACAATCCACTTCTGAAACCCATATCGGATGGAAATTTAGCAACTTCTGGTTTGTTGGCAAAGTTGGTGGTGTGGTGTGGTGGTGTTTTAGGCCCTCAAAAATGTGATTCATTTTGGAGAATAATAATAATAATAATAATAAGACACTGAGCAATTCCAAGAGGGTCCTTGCACCGCCATGCTTGGGCTTCTTATAAATTAGGTTGTTCACTTAAATAAAACCCCAAATTTTTGTTTTGTTTTTTTTGGTTGTTTTTTGAACTTTTTGGCACCAGAAATCAGTCTTGTAGTCAATGCACAAATCTTGCTCAACTTTATTTTGGGGGTCTGTTTCTGGGCAAACCTTTCTTAAATGCCCTAAAATTAACCATAATGGAAGATGGCTGCTGCAGCTTGTAATTAACTTGTCCTGATAATGTCTGGTAACATTGAACCTACGCCAGTGAGCAGACCTCTCTTCTCTGATGGTGTCCACTAATGCTCCCGCTGTGGCGGTAACACTAACCTGGCTCACACAGCCCGCACCCCAGCGCCGGCCAGGCGATTATTATGTTTTGGTACAAAGGCTCCCTACCTCAGAGCATGGGCTTCATTCCCTGATACGCCACCCCTGACGCAAAGACAAGCAACACTGCCAGAACATAAGGAAAAGAGATACGCACGAGAGAGAGAGAGAGGGGTGCACAGTGGGGGTATTCATGGGCCCCGTCCCCACGGGAAGGAACCAAGGTCGAGTATTAGCCCCTATTAAAAAACAAAGCCAGCCCTGCAGGGGCCTGGCACTCACTGCATAAAAAGAGAAAGAGAAAGGCATAGTATTGGAAGACAGAGAGGAGAAGGACATTAAGGTTTAGGCCCTCAGAAATACCTCCTTAAACAATCCCAAGTTTCCTTGAAACCTCTTGGATAAATTGTTGGATTGAACAATCATTCTTATTGGGTTGTGATGTTCAGCACAAGATATGTCAAAATTGAAAAGAAAAGAAATAGAACTGCTAAAGCCGTAGTGTGTTTCATTTCCCGCCAACAGCGGCACCGAATGGATTTGCAAAAAGAGTGAAAAGTGGTTACATTTGTTAAGCCAATGTTGCCAAACCAAGGAAAGACAGGAAATTACATCATGACAATGCTGACTGACTGATGGCACCACAAAACTCAAATCTCAGGACCTTTACTGAACTGTGACGTCTGTTTCATATTTTTAAGAAGCCCAAAAACAATCAGACACTGACCATTATATTATCTTATATTTATTTTGTATATTAAAAAACATAATTGATTATTTAAATCTATTATTTAGTTACATTATCTGCAGATAGAACAGGGGGGCCCAACAGGCATCCTGGCGACGACTGCTGCAAAGTTTTCGCTCCAACTTAATCAATGACACGAGTGCCTTTAATGTTAGTGATCCTGAAAGAACCTAATTAGTTTGGTCAGGTGTGTTTGATTAGGGTTGGAGGTGAACTTTGCAGGACAGTCGATCGCCAGGAGCAGGTTTGGGCACCCCTGCCTTAAAGGAATTTACAAAAATGTCTAGTCTTTTTTTCCATGAAATTAACATTATAGGTTCAATACAATGTTATTACAGTATTATCAGATAATATTGTAGTTTTTTAGTTATTAGTGTTTAAAGTGGTGTGTTTTAGGGTTTAGGTTGTGTAATTTTGTTTATTGTCATTTTGTAGTTACTTTTATTAGTTATGTCTGTATAGTTTTTATTGTTTTATTATAGTATTTATTATTTTATATAGCTTTAGTTATTTTAGTATGGTGTTAAACTAAGGAAAGGAAATGTTGCACACTAGCTGAAATAAAAACGGTTTATTTTTTTATATATTTTATTTTATTTCAGTCCATTTTTAATTTAAATTGGCTTTGTGAAGTGAGTAGTATATGGTTTTAGTTTCAGTCAACTATAATAACCCAGGTCCAATGTTGTTTGGACCCTGAAGTCCACAGAAAGTCATGCAAGTTTGGAATAACACAAGAGTGAGTAAATGATGAAAGAGTTTTCCGTTTTGGGTGAACTATCCCTTCAAGGTCTTTTGTAGAGGCCACATTATGCATGTGCTTTGTACATTAGATTCTACTATGTAGATATGCAGTGTTTTATTGAAAAGGTTTGTTTCACCAAAAGGCTTTTTTTGGGACAAATACAGGCATGAGTTCCTTGATAAAACACCATTAAAAAACTTCTTTTTAGCTCAATCCTGAAATATTTTACAACTCCCTCCAGCTCTTCAAAAATGTTCCCATCTACTAGAAATGGAAAACATGTGTTTATATGTAAGCACAGCCAACATCTCCTCTCCCGTGTAGCAGTTCACTTCTCCATGGCAACAGCAATTACCATGCATGTCTGTAACGATGAAGTGAAAAATGCCATTTCTATAGAATCATGTACTTTAATGTGAGAAAAGATTCACTGTTTAGCTTGAGAATTAACCTTGAGAACAAGCTAATATATTTTTTTTTTTTACTTTTCCGCTTATAGTTCGACGTTTCTGCCAAGGTAGACATGTTTGGATTGCAACAGCCTTTGTTATCCTGAACTTTTACGCTCATGATCACGTTCCATGCATTGATATTTTGCATTTCGTCATATTTTCTCTTCAGAGCGTTCAATACCTTTTACAGGAGCAGTTTTTCTCTTCAGTCAGCGGTGGTGATTCACAGAGTTACAATTCTTCGCCCCTCTTGATTAGAAAGCGGAGGAAGGAAGTCTGGGCAACTTCACAGCAATTGCAACCACAATGGCCCGTTACCTCCAGAACAAAACACTCCATACACATCCCATGAGGTATATTTTGGAGATACTCACTGTAATAGGGCTGAATCGATTAGTCGACATTATCGACAACGTCGACAAAAAAAAATTGTCGACAAATATTTTTGTTGTCAAATAGTCGTTGGATCTCATATGACCTAATGTAAGAGCCTGCAATAACGCGGTTTGACCAGTGTGGGGCTGTAGCGCAAGACTGTAATTCAGCTCTTCTGATGTAATTCAAGAGAAGAAGACAGCGCTTCAGAGTAGTGATGCAAAGTCCGATTCATTTCCGCGAACCGGTTCTTTTCAGACAGATCGGCTCATTGAACCGGTTCAAAAAGCCGATTCATCGGTTCCTGACGTCATCAAGCAATAACGTCTCTACACATTTCTTTTCTAACAACTCAGTGCCATGTTGTATCAATGAAAAATTAAAATAAGTCATTTGTGTCAACGCATATTGAAACATTCAAAAATAAAGTTATTTGTGTGAAAGCATATTGCTGATTATTGCCATATAATTCACTTAAGTTAATGGTGTTTGTGGTCACAGTTTCATTCGCGGATCCTCAGATACGACTGACTGAGCAATATTGACTAGCCTACAACTTGGATAAGATTCCTAAAAGTTTCGCACCTACAGCACACATTACAGACATTGATGCACAAACGCAGATATGTTTTAAATGTCTACAGTATAAAGAATGAATAAACCAGTCTTTTAAACTCCTTAAAGTATTGTAAAATGTATTTACATCACTCGACAGAAAGGTTTTTGCAGGTTTTAATAAAATGTAAATTAATAACAGTAATAATAAACAAACATATTTCCAGTACGCGCCTCAGGCTTGCACAGTATCGTCAACTCACCTCATCAGAATCTTCGGTAATCCTCGGCAAACTTCGCCACGGCTCATTCGGTTCTTGTTGAGTCCTCGGTAATCCTCTGCAAACTTCGACAGTTGGTTGAACCGGCTCATTCGGTTCTTTTTGAGTTGGACGTGCTACTTTGTTTGTGCGTCCTGCGTCATCAACCCGGAACTAAAGTTCGATTCAGTTCGATTTGTGAACCGGCTCAACCGGATACTTCCTGAGAACCAGCTCAAAAGAACGATTCGTTCAAGAACCTAACATCACTACTTCAGAGCAAACGCAGCAGAACCGAACCTGAAGCTGCTGTGCGGCGTTTGGATGATTATGTAAACATATGCTGTCAATAACGAAATAAACACAACAAAAACTGACCGCAGTGTGAAAGCAGCAGTCTAAAACGGAATATGATTACAGCGAGTGGAGTTTGACGAGTCCCAGTGTTTGGAGCTAGCTAATGATAAAAAAAATTATTAGTGGGAAAAAAATATCCTATTAATAAAGTGATAGTTGTTGCAAGAGATGTCAAAACTTGATCTAGCTCAGACTGTTTTATCAGGACCCTATAAGGTATTTTAAGAGAGATTATGTTGTGAAGGTTGTGCTTGAATAAAATAGTTTATCCAAAAATAAAGCATCTCATCACTTACCTCTATTTTGTTTCTTATTCTTCTTATATATCTTAAAAGGAGATGTCAGGCAAAATGATGTCATTCAGTGACTGTTTCATATGGCTAACTAAATGGTGAATGAGAGAGTTTATCTGTCTGTCATCTCATTTTGTGTCAAATACATTTATTTGTATAAATTAATTGTATAATAATTGTAATTACATAATATGATTTTCAAAAGCTGAAGTAATTACCTTTATTTAGTTGTTAGAATATGCATAACTCAATATTTTAACTAATTGCAAAAGCTGAATAATCAAAGTCTACTGATTAATCAGTGAAATAATCGATGATTAGTCGATTAATCGTACTAATAATCATTAGATTAATCGATTATCAAAATAATCGTTTGCTGCAGCCCTACACTGTAATGAGTAATAAATCAGGCCGGAAAGTGGGAAAACGGTTATTTAGCAGCTTATTGGAAGTTAGACATTGTCGTTCAGACTTTGAGCACTTTTGAGCTCAAGTACAGGATGAAGCTATGTCATAGTTATTGCCCCTCCGTGGCTCTCAGCTGTGCCCCATCGCACCTGTGTTTTCCTCTCGGGCAGGTATCCTCCTCCCCTCACATCTGGCTCCCTCACCTCAGATTCCTGGCGTGCCTCTCCCAAAGCTCAGCATCCTACAGCCTGTCTTGTGTCAGGATCGAGTAACATAAATTAGCGTGTCCTCAGAAAACCCGTGTACGTTTAGACTTGGGCCTCTCACACTGGCAGGGACTTCAACTCTATCTGCCAGCGCTCTGCTTGCAGCTGCAGCGCACTTAGACTGTTTGTATGTACCAGCATCCCCCCCACCCAAATCGAATTCCATTCATATCCCCAAAATAACTCTGCTTAATTGCCCACACTGGGCAACGATGAGAGGATTTATCACCGAGATTGATTTTATGTGCAATGAGGCCATCGGTTAAAAGAATCAATTGACTGATATTGTTGAAGCCCACATTAGTGGGACAATTAGAGGCCTTGATGGGACACTCTATCCTTCTGCCTCTGCACGCTCGAACCCATCTTTTGTCATCAGCATCACAACAACTTGATCGTATCACACAGTGTTTGCAGTTCATGGAAATGTATAATCGTGATACAGTCTCTGGAGAATCAAATTAAATTTGCACTTTATGACAGATCTGGGGATGGTAGCGTCGCCTTGTGAATGGCCAGATCGTGGGAATGTGGTATCAGACTATGGCTGGCTCAGCCCGGGCATGGCTCTAGAGACCCAGTGTTTGTTTCATGGCATGTAACACTTGATGAGCAGCTCAGTGCTTTGCCAGATATGCAAACGGAATCAGAAAGTCCATCATTTATAAAGTTCTACACATCCTCGCCCCTTGGTTCTTTGTTATTAAATATTATGACTCTGTTTGATTATGCTTTCAGCTGCCAGTAACAGTAGCTGCACATGAATGCATGAATCTATTTAGCAGAATTCTCAGAGTTCCCAAAGTTTGGAAAATTAATTTCTATTGTCACAGATTCTAAAAAGCTGTTTTTCATATATAATATAAAATTAAATATTATTTTATTTATATAATGGGAAAGTGTGTTTTTATAAGATTTTAATTTAAAGCTATAAAAAGTATTTAATAGCATAGATAGATAAAATCTAAAATTATTGTGTAGACAATTTGTTAGAATGATTGGAGACAGTAGTTACTACCATTACTACTACTAGCATTTGTTTTTTAAATAATAAATATAATGCATTTATTCAGTAAGGACATGATCAAAAGTGAAAGTAAAGACATTATAATGTTAGAACAGATTTTAACTTTTAAAAAATTTGGTTGCTTTGTAATATCTATTCATCCATTTTAAAATAATGTCACATTTTCCACAAAAACCTTAGGCACAATCGTTTTGAACATTGATTAAAATAAGAAATTTTTGCCAGCAAATAAGCATATTAGAATGATTGAAGTTATGATGCTAATATTGTTTTGCCTTTACCAACATTTTTTTTTTTAAATATGTTCAAATAGCATTTTCTTTTTATTTAAATAATATTTCATAAATTAATGTTTTGACTGTAAATCTTTCTAACCCCAAACGTTTGAACGGTAATGTATACTGTACTGTCTTTGCAGTCTCCAGGCTTAAATTATTTTATATTGATTAACCGCATTGATATCTTATATTTAATATATATAAAAAAAATACTCGAAGTTGTCTTGGAATATTGAATATCATCAAAAGGTGAAAATATATGTATTTATTTATTTAATATTTTTTGCGCTAATCACCTTTCCTACTGGACGTTTTAATGTGGTATTAAAACCTTGACTTTACTGGTAAAATTACATTTTCCATCTTATTTTATTCTTTTTGAAATATGCATTTTAAAAGCCTTAAATTGCATTCCCTTAAACATGCAGATACCCTGATAACATACTTGCTAATTCTCCTGTCTAACCAGCTGGTCAGTTCTGCTGCAGACCGATTTTCCCCAGTGCGGTCCCTGGGCCGCACCACATGTGCCAGATGTGAGTCGTCTTTGTGCTCAGAGTCAACCCCAGAACATGTGAAGTTCATTATGTCAACAAGTTGTCCGTGTGTTACTTTTTACCCTTTATTTCTTCCCTTTTTTGATTTATTTCTTAAAGCTACTCCATCCTGATGACTTTGCAGCACATCTTGCAAGCAATTGCAATTCATATCTAGAGAAGAAACTTCTTGGCAGGGCTTCAGACAAATATAAGTGTCCGTTCTTGATTAGAGCAAGGCCGGGTGAGAGGATCAGCTCCTGACAGGACGTTTGTTTGATATATTTACTGAGCAACAAATACGACGCGTGAGATTTTGAGACATTTTGAACAATTTGGCATGTTCTGTTAATTATTGTTAATACATTTCCTTTTCTAATCATTTTGTTTACAAGGACGTGACATGTCAAGGGGCTTGTAAGTGTTTTCAACTTCAGACAGATGTTTCTTTTAGTCATTATTAGATAAACAAAGACTTCCAGCCAAGGAAATCACTACAGTTTGAAATGACATATATCTCCATAACTGTATCTGTGACGTCTAACTCATGAGTTGCGCTGTATTTCTTTGTCTCAACATCCCATTTAGAACAAGCTAGATCGGCTGCAGTATATTTTACGGATCTGTAGCGTCTGCGTAGGATCATGCATGATAGTTGGACTGTTTATGGCTTAAAAGACCCCTTTTAGCCTTTTGACATTTGCATATAAATTACAGTTCTGGTCAGAGATGTTACTTGTATAGGGGTTGTAAATTGCCAAATGGTTCTTCGCCGTCAAAGAAGATTAGAACCAGCCCCCACGAGAATCCTGGAATCTGAGTTCAAAAACATTCCACTTAGAGCTGTGAATGGCCAAACGAACACACACACACACCCAAACTAACACACACACACACATAAAGACATTTCTTTATTTTAGACTATAATTAATCAGTTATAATTGTATCTGGTATATGCATGTGGTGTGTACATTCCCTTGTTAGACTAGATGAGTTACCACTCGTTATTTGTATTAGTTAAAGCCATAAAACACTTATATTCAGGTGTATGTGTGTATCTTTGGTTTAATCTATTCCAGATTATTGTGTCTTGGTATCAATGTCACCCGTTCTTCATTTCTCGGACAATGACGTACAGTATGTGATCGTGAAACGCATCATATGACTCGCACGATATTTTGGGTAAAAACTACGGATGTTCCAGACCGGCCAGGAAAAGCATGCAACTGAGCCATAAAACAAGAGACAAAGAACATTGCTTCGGTCAAAATCCATGTCTCTCAGTGGTCAGAACACACAGAATAGGAACTCTCAAAAAACGATTAGCCCAAAATAACTTTTGCTCAGAAAACTTCTTCTTCGTTTTGAGACAACACCTTTCAGGACTCTCAATACCTTCCTTTTGAGTTTTATTTTCCGCCAGTTTTTACTTTCAAGTAACGTTAGTAGCTGTGGACTTCTCCTTCAGAAGAAACAGAAGTAAAAACTTCCAGCTGACTCCTCACAAACTAATCAAAAGACCTCCGTTATCTACCGCATCCGGACTCCTCTTCAGCAATCAAAACCAATGCAAGTAAACGTTTACAATTATTTAGATGCGTGTTACGTTTCAGTCCCTTTTTAAGGTGATTTTTAGATTCTCTGATGATTTTCAAAGGTTGTAGTTAAGTGATGTGAAATACTGCCATTCTTTTCCTATTCTCTATCTTTTCCTTACTTTGTTCATTATGTGTATATATGTTTTAGTTAGTTATATGTTTGATATAGTTTCATTTTATTAAATCCCTTATATTCACAACGGTTTGTCTCTGTTTACTGTTCACAGTTCTAAGTCAATGAATGTTTGAACCCTCGCTACATTTTTGCTAAGAATTACTGCTAGCACTGTATAGGACAGTTTATTGTTCCGTGGCCAGGAAATAAATATTCCTTGAATTGATAAATGATTAAATTGTCTGCTCGGTGGACGGACAGATAAAATAATTATAATATTGATTCTGCTACAGTTAAT
>JADLZN010009742.1:179851-276214 GCA_018155175.1 Sinocyclocheilus anophthalmus | reverse complement strand
CCTTAGCAACCTCCCAGCAATGACACAGAACACCTTAGCAACCTCCCAGCAACCACACAGAACAATAGACCCAAAGACTACCCGTCATGCCAGAACTCTTACCACCCAGACCATCTAGCACCTCCAGCCTGACACAACCCCTAGGCAACCTCCCAGAAACCACATAGAACACCTTAGCAACCTCCCAGCAATCACACAGAACACCTTAGCAACCTCCTAGTAACCACCCTAAACTGAAGATATATTCATGTTTACTTACAATTCAGCCAATTATTGGCACTGACATCTTAGCAACCTCCTAGCAATCCCCCAAAACATCTTAGCAACCATCTAGATCATCTTAGCAACCTCCTAGGAACCGCACTAAACACCTTAGTGACCTCCTAGCAACCACCCTAAACCCCATAGCAACTTTCTAGCAACCACCCAGAACACCTCATCAACCGCCCAGAACATCTTAACCCAGAGCATCTTAGCAACCTCCTAGCAACCACCCAGAACACCCTAACAACCACCTAACGACCACCCAGATATCTTAGCACCACCCAGAACATCTTAACAACCTCCCAGCAATGACACAGAACACCTTAGCAACCTCCCAGCAACCACACAGAACACCTTAGCAACCTCCTAGTAACCACCCTAAACTGAAGATATATTCATGTTTACTTACAATTCAGCCAATTATTGGCACTGACATCTTAGCAACCTCCTAGCAATCCCCCAAAACATCTTAGCAACCATCTAGATCATCTTAGCAACCTCCTAGGAACCGCACTAAACACCTTAGCGACCTCCTAGCAACCACCCTAAACCCCATAGCAACTTTCTAGCAACCACCCAGAACACCCTCATCAACTCGCCCAGAACTCTTAACCTAGCATCTTAGCACCCCGAGCAACCCCCCACACCTTAGCAACCACCTATCAACCACCCAGAATATCTTAGCAACCACCCAGAACCTCCTAACAACCACCCAGACCATCTTAACAACCTCCCAGCAATGACACAGAACACCTTAGCAACCTCCCAGCAATGACACAGAACACCTTAGCAACCTCCCAGCAACCCCACAAAACACCATAGCAACCTCCTAGTAACCACCCTAAACTGAAGATATATTCATGTTTACTTACAATTCAGCCAATTATTGGCACTGACATCTTAGCAACCTCCTAGCAAACTCCCAAAACATCTTAGCAACCATCTAGATCATCTTAGCAACCACCCTAACCACCTTAGCAACCTCCTAGCAACCACCCATAAACCCCTAGCACCTTCTACGCAACCCTCCAGAACACCTCATCCACCTCCCAGAACCGCCTAAATAACGCCCATAACTCTTAACCCCCGATCTCTTAGCACCCATCCTATCTCCCCGCCCTACCCTAGCAACCTCCTACAACCCCCCTAAACCCCTTAGGCACCTTCTAGCAACCACCCAGAACACCTCAGCAACCTCCCAGAACCTCCTAATAACCACCCAAACATCTTAGCCGCATAGCTCTTACAACCTCCCAGAAACGCACATAAACACCTAGCAACCTCCCAGCAATGACACAGAACACCTTAGCAACCTCCCAGCAACCACACAGAACACCATATCACCTCCAGTAACCCCCCTAACTGGAGATTATATTCATGTTTACTTCATTCGACCAATTATTGGCACGACACTCTTAGCAACCGTCCTAGCACCCTCCCAAAACATTGTCAACCATCTAGATCATCTTATCATCCACCCTAACCACCTTAGCACTCCTATCAACCACCCTACCCCTAGCACCTTCCTAAGCCACCACCCAGAACACCTCAGCCACCTCCCAGAACCTCGTACTACCACCCCAGAATCTGAACCCAGAGCAGCTTAGCCCTCCCAGAAACCATCTAGATCATCTTAGCAACCTCCTAGCAACCGCCCTAAACACCTTAGCAGCCTCCTAGCAACCACCCTAAACCCCTTAGCAACCTTCTAGCAACCACCCAGAACACCTCAGCAACCTCCCAGAACCTCCTAATAACCACCCAGAACATCTTAACCCAGAGCATCTTAGCAACCTCCCAGAAACCACATAGAACACCTTAGCAACCTCCCAGCAATCACACAGAACACCTTAGCAACCTCCTAGCAACCACCCTAAACCCCTTAGCAACCTTCTAGCAACCACCCAGAACACCTCAGCAACCTCCCAGAACCTCCTAATAACCACCCAGAACATCTTAGCCCAGAGCATCTTAGCAACCTCCCAGAAACCACATAGAACACCTTAGCAACCTCCCAGCAATCACACAGAACACCTTAGCAACCTCCCAGCAATCACACAGAACACCTAGCAACCTCCTAGTAACCACCCTAAACTGAAGATATATTCATGTTTACTTACAATTCAGCCAATTATTGGCACTGACATCTTAGCAACCTCCTAGCAAACTCCCAAAACATCTTAGCAACCATCTAGATCATCTTAGCAACCACCCTAACCACCTTAGCAACCTCCTAGCAACCACCCTAAACCCCATAGCAACTTTCTAGCAACCACCCAGAACACCCGCACAACCTCCCAGCACCTCCTATAACCACCCAGAACATCTTAACCCTAGAGCATCTTGGCACCCTCGCCTACCCCCCATAGACCTTGATCAACTCCCGCAATTCACACAGACCACCTTAGCACCTCCAGCAACCACCTAAACCCCTTAGCAACCGTCTAGCAACACCACAGAAACACCTCAGCGAACCTCCCAAACCTCCTAATACCACCCAGAACATCTTAATCCCAGAAGCATCTTAGCAACCTCCCCAGAACCACATAAACACCTTAGCAACCTCTCCCACATCACAACAGAACACACTTAGCAACCCCTAGTCAACCACCCTACACCCTTAGCAACCGTCTAGTCAACCACCCGAACACCCCGCAACCTCCCATACCTCCTAATAACCACCCAGACAGCTTAGCCTAGAGCATCTTAGGCAACCTCCCATAAACACATAGAACACCTTACCACCTCCCTCAAATCCCAACAGAACACCGCACCTCCGAGTACCCACCCTAACCCCTTCGCAACCTCTAAGCAACCATCACACCCGTCAAGGCACATACCCAGAACATCTTATCAACGTCCTACAACCACAAGAACTCTTAGCAAATCATACCATCTATCAAACCGACCCTAGCATTCTCCTACCAATCACAGAACCTCCTAGCAACACCCTAAAACACCTCCATCCCCCTCCTAGCACCAATCCCATATCATCGTAGCAACTTCCTAACACCTCCAGAATATCTTAGCCAACCACCCAGAAACCTCCTCACATCTTAACAACCCAGACCATCTTGCACCGCCTATAATACCCCCCCATAAATTACTGAAATACATTCATAGTTTTTAAATTCAGACAATTAGTGGCAGTGTGTTCTGGGCCAACTCTCAAAATGGACAATTACACAAAATTTCCAGGCGCTACTCTTTTCTTAATTCCAAGAGATCTACATAATCTCATACTGTACAGCTCTTGAACGCACGCAAGCAAGCACCAACCGCAATGAAAACACAACTTCACATTAGTGATCAGATGGACAATACCACTGATAACCAAATATTCAAGTAACTTCAAACACTTCTGATTCTGTGGCTGTGTCCCCTGATGAATGTTTAACGCAATTCTTAACAACAACACAATAAAAAGTCAAAAAAACACGCTAAATACTGCGATGTCCATTAAGGACAACTATGAAACTCAACACTCCTCATGCTCTGGTTTCTTCTCACGTCCTCTTCTCTTCTAGTTCCGTTTGCTTCTCCAGGTAGAAGGTTCTCAGGAGTCTCATGTGTGATGCCTCATCTTTCAGCTCTGTCACGATCTTCTCCAGCCGCGTCTAGGCTCCTGGCGCTCGTGACCTTACTGCCGCTGATTTACAAAGCGTGAAGCGCTTTAAGTCCATGACTGGCAGGAGTCCACTTCACACAGTTCTTCCGCCGCTCGCTTCGCTCCACCGCAGGGACGAACGTCAGTCCCGACATTCTCTCCAGATCCGACATACTCACCTGAAACTCCTTCAGCGATGCTCGCAGCCGTCGGAGCATTCGGACCACAAACGCTCCGAATCCAGAGAGTCTGGAGAAGAGTCTTTCGGCGCCAGGATTACTTTGTAGAGTTGAGTAAACTAGCCAACATCAGCCTTCCCCGTCTAGCTGAATTAATTTGCAAGAAAAAAAAAAAAAAACGCTAGTGTAATATAATCTTAATCTGATATATATAATAATATATATCTATGTTGTAATTCTAAATCAGTATAAATATTGTAATTAACATACTATGTTAATTATATTGTGTAAAGAAATATAATACTTTAATCTTTTTCTGCTCACCAGGCTGCCACTATTGTATCAAAAATACTGTACGAAATTGAAATATTATTGCAATTTAAAATAACTGTGTTCTATTTGAATATGTTTTGAAATGTAATTTATTTATGTGATCAAAGCTGATTTTTCAGCATCATTCCTCCAGTCCTCAGTGTCACATGATCCTTCAAAATCAGTATAATATGGTGATCTGCTGCTCGAGAAACATTTCTGATTATTATCAATGTTGAAGACAGTTGTGCTGCACAATATTTTTGTGTAAACCGTGATGCATTTTATTTTTCAGATTCACAGCTGAACAAAAGTTCAGAAAAGAACAGCATTTAATTTGAATAGAAATCTTTTGTAACATATAAATGTCTTTACTGTCACTTCTGATAAATTTAAAGCATCCTTGCTAAATAAAAATATTAATTTATTAAAAAAAAAAATAAATACATCCTTGTGAACCCAACCTATGAATGGTAGTGTATATAAACAATGTTAAATAAATAAATAATAATCAGTAATATATAAATTTCCCCCCCCCCCAAATAAAATATAATTTATATAAAATATGCAAAATATTTATATTGAATTATAAATAAACATTTACTTACTCTGATTTAACGCCGTACAACATTTTTTCTTAAACATGATTATTTTAACAATTTCCATGCATTAAAACTGAATGTGGATACACCGTCAAGCTTTAAAAAAGACGAAAAGGCAACATTACCGAATCAAAACAGCAATGCATATGCCTTGTGCACCATTTATGACTTAATATAATATAGTAACAATTAATATAGTGTCATACGGACTACTATTATAGTATGTTTTTGTTCATCTGTGTCCCTTCAACAAAAGCAATGTTAAGTCGCTGGGGGATATTTGTAGCAATAGCCAACTATACATTGCATGGGTCAAAATTATCAATTTTTCTTTAATGCCAAAAATCATTATGATATTAAGTCATATATGTTCCATGAAGATATTTTGTAAATTTCTTAAGGTAATTTAATTTTTGATTAGTAATATGCAATTGCTAAGAACTTCATCTGACAACTTTAAAGATGAGTTTCTCAATATTTAGATTTTTTTTTTTGCACCCTCAGATTCCAGATTTTACAATATTGTCCGATCCTAACAAACCATACATCAATGGAAAGATTATTTATTTATTCAGCTTTCAGATGATTTATTAATCTCAATTTCGAAAAATTGACACTCAAGACTCCAGGGTCACATTTTTGAATCTCGACAGCATCTATCCCCCGCATTATTAGGAAAAGAGCAGCATGAACATACTGCTAAACATCTGCTTTTTCAACAATCAGGTGAATTATTCCTGCAAGAATGATTTAAAGATAATGAGATGGATGATCATTTCAGAGGAAGAGAAACTCTAGCGATCAGCCACGGTCAGATTCACGTTTACACTGATTCCCATCAGACGCTGGCTTCTGTCTCAGTCCTGAGCCTCGGGCACCTGTCTGTGTTCATTTACACACGGCACAAAACCAAATCTGTCCCTCTGAAGCCAGCTGGAGCTCCAGAGCCCCCCGAACGAACGGAGACGCGAGTGTCACTTCTCTAATGTAGAATATCATTTAGATTCAGCTGCTAATATTATTACATGAATCCGTAAGCGATGAGGGACGGTGTGGTTGTAAATCGTCGTTTGAGGTTCAGATGGAAACGCTGAGTATAGATTTGAACTGATTTTTAGTAAGTCAGCTGATGACTGATGTCTGGAACTCATGAAGAGCAGCAGCGCCACCTACTGGACTCTTATTAGTATTACAACTGCATTTTTAAAGAACTTTTCAAAAGCCTTCACTTCCCAGAATAAAGGAGAGAAGGGAAAGTGTTTATGGCTATAATCCAGAATACTAATTTCCTTTAGGAATATGCTTTATTATGAAGAAAAAAATGCTTTAAAAAATCAGATAAAATTATATATATATAAAAATTGGATTTTGAAGATATTCTTTGTGGGATACTAATATTATATCTTCCTCATGTGGTGTGTCATTTCTTAAAATTATTCAATTACTGATTATGTTTTTGCATTAATTTTCATTTTTTTTTTTTTTTGCATTTTTCTTTAATTTCCATTGTGAGAATTCTTTTAATATTAAGAAAGCAAACATTCTGTGTCTGTCGTAGATCTGAATTATAGTGCAGTTGTCTTAATTGCTTTTATGATATGCTTTAGGTACAGAAAAAATTCTATAAATCAACAGAAAAAAATCTATATATACATCATCTGACGTGGTTTCTTTGTCCTTACTTTGTTAGTTCTCTAGATAAGCCTTTATTATGGAAAAATGCTTTAAAAAATCACAAAATTTATTAAAAATTGATTTTGAAGATATTCTTTATGTTACAGTAAACTAATATATAATAATAATCATAATAATTCGTGATTTGTGTCATTTTGTTACAATTAATACCTTGACAACTTTGTTTTTTTGTGCATGTTTTGCTCTATTTTCAACTGGAATATGCTTTATTATGATACTGATATGTTTATTTGCCTTTCATTTTACAATGGTATTCTTTAATTTTTTAAAATTAATTTCCTTTATGATATGCTTTATTACAAATAATAATGCTAAGAGATCAGACAAAATTAAATAAAAAATTAGAGATTTTAAAGACATTAATACATGCAAGAATAATAATTATTATTATTATTCTTGATGCGTGTAGAGTTTTCTTAAAGGGATTATCTACTGACATGCAATTTGCTTTTAATTTCTAATGGAATTTCTTGCTTTGATTTTTGTGTTAATTTGGAACACGCTTTACTACAAAGAAGAAAAGCTATGCAACTTGACAAAATTGCATATAAATGTAGGATTTAAAGAATAATTTGTGTCCCTGCAGCACAAAAGCAGTGTTAAGTCGCTGGGGGATATTTGTAGCAATAGCCAACAATACATTGTATGGTTCACAATTATACATTTCTCTTTTATGCCAAAAATCATTAGGATATTAAGTAAAGATCATGTTCCATGAAGATATTTTGTAAATTTCCTAAAACTTAATGTTTGATTAGTAATATGCATTGCTAAGAACTTCACTCTGAACAACTTTAAAGATGATTTTCTCAATATTTAGAGTTTTTTGCACCCTCAGATTCCAGATTTTCAAATATTGTTCTATCCTAACAAACCATACATCAATGCAAGCTTATTTATTCAGCTTTCGAGAAACTGACCCTTATGACTGGTTTTGTGCTCCATGGTCACATATGCCATAATAACAATAACTCCATGAATGCTCTCTCACTGAAACGATCCTTTCTTCACAGGTTTTGCTTTGTGTGAGTGTTGGAAGGAACAGTGAAGGTCGAAGGTCGCGGTGGGTCTCACCTGATAGCAGACGCTTCTGCTGCCGTTCTCTTGCGTCTGTGGCAGCAGCAGCGGTCCAGAGACCACCCACAGCTGGCTGAAGCTCTGCGTCAGATCTCGACAGTACATCTCCAGCCTTACAGAGACATCTGCGCATGAGCAGCGCTCGCACAAACACCACAAACACAGCCCACGGCCCAAACAGACCTGTTCCAGAAGCCCGCGTTGTTCTCGTAGTTCTGCGGCACGATGTTGGACAGATAGAACGTCTCCGCCATCGCTCGCTGTCGACAGAAACCATCAGATTCACAGATCAGCATCTCGCAAAAAAACCTCCGCAGACTTGCAGCGATACGAACGAAATCCCTCAGATATCACAGTCTAAAATACATATGACACTGTTTATTAATGCATTTGTACTTATGCTTATATCCATTATTCTCATATGCAGCGGTTCATGACGGATTGAGTTTTGAGATATATGTGTGTATTTCATTTTAAGACATTTCACATGGCATTTTATGTCCTTTTTCATTATGCATTCATTCATAAATGTGTTTCACGCCTTATTTATTTGTGCTTTCATTTATTTATTTATTGAAGCATTCTATAATGCATTTAATAATTTCATTATATATTTATTTATTTTAGTCTGTTAAATCCCTTTCTAAAGTTGAAGCATGCTCATATCTAAATAAATAAATAATAATATAATATATACACACAAAAACAATAATGTATAATAATTGAATGTATAATAATATAAGTGCGTATTTCAGTTTTGTTTTTCATTTTAGGACATATTTCATGTGGCATTTTACATGAAAAATGCTTTCATTTATTGCAACATTCTATAATGCACTTAATAATTCCAATATATATTTAAATCCCAAGTTGTGTCCATTGTGTATTTCATATATATACAGTATATATATATAGCTCATATTTTATTTCAAACATTTCATGGGGTTTTTAATTTTAAGGCTCATTGCATGTGGTATTTTATGTCCTTTTTCCATTTTACATGAAAAACATTAATGTATTTAATGCGTTATGTATGCTTTCATTTCTTTCTGCACTTTTAGTGATGTACACGTGATGTTTGAGACCTCGGAGATCTTGTTGTCTCCCGCAGGAGCCATGTGTCCACGAGACCAGCCGCTGCGCAGGTAATCCTGGTTCCGGGCCGTGAAGAGCTCGGGAACGCCGGGATCGGGTCTGAATCTGCAGTGTTTTCTGTCGGCGTGCCCTGTTGAGGAATCAGGAGAGAGTAGAGTCAGTGTGGCTCTCCAGCACGTCTGATCGTCAGACTCGACTCACCCAGTAATCCCGGAGCGCTCAGGTGTTCTGCCACCCAGCGGGGCGTCCGCAGCGCCTGATCGTACGACAGGGCGTGATTGCTGTAGAACCGGGTCTCAGCGCCGCTCTGAGGAAGACCGAAGCGCTCGATGAGACGAGGAGCGGAGCTACCTGGAGATTTACACACAACTAACATCTCATTACTGAGTCATAAACATTACTAAAGCATATGTGACCCTGGAGCACAAAACCGGTCATCGGTCCATTTTTAGAAATTGAGATGTAGGCATCATCTGAAAATGAATACATAAGCTTTCCATTGAGTGTTTTTGATACAACTATTTGAAAATCTGGAATCTGATGGTGCAAAAAAATCTAAATATTGAGAAAATCATCTTTAAAGTTGTTCAGATGAAGTTCTTAGCAATGCATATTACTAATCATGAATTAAGTTTTAATGTAGGAAATGTACAAAATATCTTCATGGAACATGATCTTTATTTAATATCCTAATGATTTTTGGCATAAAAGAGAAATGTATAATTGTGACCCATACAATGTATTGTTGGCTATCGCTACAAATATACCCATGCGGACTAACCTCGCTTCTTGCCTGCGGACACCTATCGACTTGGTTAATGCACACCGGTTCAACAAAAGACAAAAAGGTGAATCATAAAACAATACGAGTAATTAACTGGCTTCAATAAATTGTTGTTGCTGTTCCCCAAAAAATGTAAAAGTTTTTCTGTTTAACTATGTATTTGTGTTGTTTTTCTGAGCAAAAATAATATGTATACATTTCCCCCCCCTGATTACAGACGAAGCCACTAATAAATATCATCCGTTTAACAATCTCGGCAGGGCGTAGTCAAAAACAACCACAAAATCCAATTTCTGACATCTTAAACTACTAATTACTTCACGCCCAATACAATTAGTTATGAAATCCTAGGTTTTGCCCATTTGGTCCGTTAGATTCTTTACTCGGTTAAAACACAATCAAATGTATAGCTCCTCTTATTCTTTATATCTTTTTAAAATACACGCCAGAATAACGTTTTGAATTTTTACATAACTATACATGTAACCGGAATACAATGTAGCATTATTCAACAATTGTGACATTTTAATCTCCACAAACGTATTTGAACTTAAAAGTAGACACTTTACTTACTTAATGTGCACATACTTGCTAAACGAGAGCTAATTGTTTAACTGACCAATAAAATCATGATTACTAATTAAACAATACATATATAATTATTTTTCCTGAACAGTAAGCGACGGGAATGTTGAAAAGCTTTATGCATGTAGTAAAGAAGACGTTTAAGGTGTATTTATTTACAGAAACTAACTTATAAAAACACATAATAATAAACACTCACTGCTGTAACAGTGTGACAACTTACCCCGGTCTCGGTATACGCATGCACATGAACTACTGACCTGCTATTAATTATATATCTGTGTATCTCTTTATTGATCAATAAAGTATTTGTGATGCTGTACCCGAGTCTGTTCTCTGCTCTTCATACAAATAGAGTTTGAGAGCCACGACACCAGAAGTGGCTCCGAGCACAAAGCCGCAGACGGACCTCACTGAAACCACTTTAGACACCATCAGGAAATATTACACTTAATTATGACTTTAAACCAAAAATCACATCAGACACAGAAGCACAGAAGCACGAACAGGAAGAGCACAGCAGCAGCAGCAGAGCGCTCCTCATCACAGCGCGCGCCACCCGGCGGCAGGGAAACACAGAACTGCATCAGCATCCACTATACTAATAATAATAATATAATAATAATAATAATAATAATACACACTCAGTGCATTAGCTCACATGCACTCATGATCTCAGAAGCATTATGAAGTTAACTAATGATACTTATCTACTATATAGATATTAGTTTATTTAATGTTATTGTTATTTTCAATATATTAAATTTAATAGGTTTATATAGAAATTAATTTTTGCCATAGTTAATTAATATTCTAATATACAATTAATATGTAATTATTTAATTAATATTAGTTTTTTATCATTTCCATTTTGTTTGATTTCAATATATACATTTATTAGTTATATCTATATTTTGTTCCAACTTTAATTATTTTAAGATCAATTAATAATATTTCATTAATAATTGTTTGTAATTTCAATATATTCATTTATATTTAACTTTCTAATTTCAAATTATATTTCAATTATTTCTTAATTATTCTTAAATATGATGTATTAGATTAATATTTAATTAAGATAATATCAACATTCATATTTATTAAGTCCATTTAAATACAATTTAATATAACCTATATTTAATTATATTAGTTTGATTTGATTATTATGTTAATAATATTACATTTGTATTTAATTTCAAATATAATCTTCAATTATTAACATGAATGCTGATATAATAATAACATATTTAATTACTAATAATTTTCTATTAAATATGAAATTGTTGATTTGTAACTATGTTTTCAATTTACACATGAATGTATTAATTATGTTTAATAATAATAAATTTATTTAACACTCCTATTTTATAATTCTTTAATTATTAAATAATTATTTACCTTTTAAATACAACTTGAAATAACCTAAATGTAATATAAATTACAAATACTTATTATATTAGTTTTATATTTAATTGTTATTTTAATGCCTTAAATCATATATTTAAATTTAATGATGCATGTAATTAATACGTTTTATATTACATATTTTAATTGTAACTTTTATATTTTTAATTATTAACTATTAACTATATGAATCTATTAACAAATACATGAATAATAAATATTTATTAATACATACATATTGTGTAGATCTTTGTATACCGACCCTGTTAAAGTTGATTACCCAGCATCTATAAAATAACAAATATAATATATAAATTAAGAAAAATATAAAATCCATAATTACAGGGCAAAACGATCAGCGAGACGCACGCGCTCAAATGAAGCTGAGCAGTATTTATTGTTACTTTCAGATACAAAAAAAGAAGAAAATAACGGCTAGCTGTGCTTGTTTCAGACTCTGGGCAAATACTACATTCATACTGGTTTATTCTGGAACATCCAGTGCGGAGCAGAAACTAGCACAGCCCGAGCTCAGTACAAACATCAGCATCACTATGTGTACCTCTTCTGATCCAAACAACTTTAACATGGCCGCTCCACTCTCCGCTTACTCGGAAATTTTAGTATATTTCTGTTAAAATCAGTAGTACAAGCCATGTCTGCTCTACAGTTTCAGCTACAGTAGTGAAAGATCACCTACAACACGTACAGTTCACATATTATTCTGGAACAGAAACAGCATTTGAAACACCAGCCCTCGACAAACTCCGTCTTCGGTCGCGTCCCGATCGAGATACAGACGTCAAGCATCTCCCACACCCACACGCTGATTTCCTGGTCTGTTCGGGTTCCCCACTCAAAACATCAGAACCCAAACAAACTACAAAAGGAAATTGTAAAAAAGATAAACGCACAAAATAACAAATTCTATAATAAAATAAAATATGAAAAAAATAATATACAAAGAAATAAAATTAATTAAAAAATACAACATAAAATTGGTAAAAAAAATTATAAACCACAAAAAAAAAAAATAAAAAAAAATGAAAATAAATTATGAAACAAAACTACAAAAAATAAACTTGTAAAAAGAGATAAACCAAAAATAAAAAAAATTAAGAAAAAATGAAAATAAATATAAAAAAAACAATACAAAATACAATTGTCAAAAGCTATATAACCACAAAATCAAAGAAAAAAATAAAAATGAAATAAATTCTTGAAAAAACCCTACAAAATAAATTGTACAAGAGATATATAACCACCAATAAAAAAAAATAAAACAAATGAAAATAAATTATGAAAAAAAAAATACAAACACAATTGTAAAAAGCTATATAAACCACAAATAAAAAAAAAAAAATGAAAATAAAATTATGAAAAAAAACTACAAAATAAAATTGTAAAAAGATATATAAACCACAAAATAAAAAAATAAAAAAAAATGAAAATAAAATTATGAAAAAAAACTACAAAATAAAATTGTAAAAAGATATATAAACCACAAAATAAATAAAAATGAAAATAAAATTATGAAAAAAAACTACAAAATAAAATTGTAAAAAGATATATAAACCACAAAAAAAAAATAAAATAAAAATGAAAATAAAATTATAAAAAAAACCCTACAAAATACAATTGTTAAAAATATCTAACCCACAAAATAAAAAAATACAAAAAATGTAAAATAAGAATATGAAACAAACACCACGACAAAAATAACATTGTAAAAGATATATAACCACAAAATTAAAAATAAAATAAAAGGAAATAAAATTATGAAAAAAAACTACCAAATAAATGGTAAAAGATATAAACCACAAATAAAAAATGAATAAGAAAAAAAATCTATATATTTTTTAAAGAATTTTTTTTTTTATAAAATTGTATACTAAATTTAAATTTTTAAATAAATAAACCAAATGAAAAACATTTTTTAAATATAAACTTGTTTGGATGTCTATTCAAATAAATAAAACAAATAAATTAAAATACGTAAAATATAAAAACATAATACACAATAAATAAAATAAAACCAAGCAAAACATATCAACAGCTGACTTTAATATACAGTTAAAAATAAAACTCCAAAACACTTTCACTTTTGTTTTCATAATCATAACAGAAAATAAAGAAAGAAAGAAGCATAACTGAGCAGGTTTATATTAAACTTACACTTCAATCTAAATAACCTTATTAACACAATTGAGCTTCACAGATGATGTAGTTATAATCTGTAATATTTCAACAGAATAACAACGTAACTCAGTTTTACACTTTCTGACTCAAACAAACCAACTCAGATCTCAGATATATCAGATCTCAGATATATCTTAGATTGTGATTCCTGGTTTCTACGGTCTGTAGGGCGTCGTGAGACACAGATGAGGAGCTTGTGGAGTTTGTGGAGGGCTCGTCACACACGGCACAGAAGTATAGAAGAGCTTTGTGATTCACTTTGATTCGTTCGTGTGTCACGACGCTCCAGCTATAAACACTGCTTCAGTGAGTTCTGAGGTATCGGCTTCCTGAAAACCTGGACCAAAGATTGCATCCAGAGTTGCAGCTGCTCACTTTTAGAGTTTCACATCTGATATATCTCTATAGAGTTTCCATATATATTTTATATAGCTTCTTTTCTGCGGGTAGAACAGAAAGTGAGAGACGGAAGAAGAGACGGAGCAGACGCAGCGATCGCTTCAGCGAAGCTCAGAAAACACAGGCACATGATATAAGATATGAATTATGAATCCATCCGTCTTTGAGTTCAGAAGCTGAAGCAAACGAGAAGGAAAACCATCTAAACGCAGGGTTATAGTTTAACAACACATCTCAGAAAACTCCTCCAGGTCATATTTCACCACAGAATTAACATTTAAGGTCTATTTAAGGCCATTATTTGTTGCATTTTAATAGTATTTTATAATGACAGTGAAAAATAATTGTCATTAAAATGACTTAATTTGACTCTTTTTTTATATAAACATGAAATTAAAAACCTTTTTATTTCAGGTAGTCGACAAGGCAACATTTTAATTTAGGTAATTTAAGTTGACTTGAAATGAACTAACTGAATAAAATAATTTCTTAAAATATATAGACATTGTAAAAAAAAAAATAAAATAAAAAATTACTAACACTTTAACCAAATTTAAATTAAAACAGAAAATATAACTATATATATATAATGAAGTGAAATTTAAACAACTTTAATGACAATTGTTTTCTAAAATTTTTATAAAAAAAATAAATAAATAAATAAATAGTATAAAATAATTACTTCTCTTATATATACATATACAGTGGGTACGGAAAGTATTCAGACCCCCTTCAGTTTTTCACTCTTTGTTATATTGCAGCACTTTGCTCAAATCATTTAAGTTATTTTTTTTTCCTCATTAATGTCACACAGCACCCCATATTGACAGAAAAACACAGAAGTGTTGACATTTTTGCAGATTTATTTAAAAAAGAAAAACTGAAATATCACATGTTCCTAAGTATTCAGACCCTTTGCTGTGACTCTCATATATTTAACTCATGTGCTGTCGATTTCTTCTGATCATCCTTGAGATGGTTCGACACCTTCATTTGAGTCCAACTGTGTCTGATTATACTGATTGGACTTGATTAGAAAAGCCACACACCTGTCTATATAACCTTACAGCTCACAGTGCATGTCAGTGCAAATGAGAATCATGAGGTCAAAGGTACTGCCTGAAGAGCTCAGAGACAGAAATGTGGCAAGGCACAGATCTGGCCAAGGTTCAAAAACATTCTGCGCACTTACGTTCCTACGAGACAGTGGGCCCTCCATCGAATCCTTAAATGGAAGACGTTTGGGTTGACCAGAACCCTTCCTAGAGCTGGCTTTCCGGCCAAACTGAGCTATCGGGGGATTAGAGCCTTGGTGAGAGAGGTAAAGAAAACCCAAAGATCACTGTGGCTGAGCTCCAGAGATGCAGTCGGGAGATGGGAGAAAGTTTAGAAAGTCAACCATCACTGCAGCCCTCCACCAGTTGTGGCTTTATGGCAGAGTGGCCCGACGTAAGCCTCTCCTCAGTGCAAGACACATTAAAGTTTGCTAAAACAAAACCCTGAAGGACTCCGATGGTGAGAATAAGATGCCTCTTGTCTGATGAGACAAGAAGAACTTTTTGGCCTTAATTCTAAGCGGTATGTGTGTAGAAAACCAGGTACTGCTCATCACCTGTCCAATACAGTTCCAACAGTGAAGCATGGTGGTGTCAGCATGATGCTGTGGGGGTGTTTTTCAGGTGCAGGGACAGTACGACTGGTTGCAATTGAGGGAAAGAGGAATGCGGCCAAGTACAGGGATATCCTGGACGAACACCTTCTCCAGAGTGCTCAGGACCTCAGTCTGGTCCGAAGGTTTACCTTCCAACAAGACATGACCCTAAGCACACAGCTAAAATAACGAAGTAGTGGCTTCACAACAACTCTGTGACTTTTTTCTTGAATGGCCCAGCCAGAGCCCTGTTTTAAACCCAATTGAGCATCTCTGGAGATACCTAAAAATGGCTGTCCACCAACGTTTACCATCCACCCTGACAGAACTGGAGAGGATCTGCAAGGAGGAATGGCAGAGGATCACCAAATCCAGGTTTGAAAAACTTGTTGCATCTTTCCCAAAAAGACTCATGCTGTATTAGATCAAAAGGGTGCTTCTACTATATACTGAGCAAAGGGTCTGAATACTTAGTGATGTGATGTTTCAGTTTTTCTTTTTTAATAAATCTGCAAAACTTTCAACAATTCTGTGTTTTTCTGTCATTTTGGGGTGCTGTGTGTACATTAATGAGTGAAAAAAATTAACTTAAATGGATTTTAGCAATGGGCTGCAATATAACAAAGAGTGAAAAATTTAAGGGGTCTGAATACTCTCCGTACCCACTATATGTAAAATATGCAGTTACTTATTTTATTATTTGTATATTATCTTATTTAAGTTTTATAATTATTTTTTTTATAATTATATATATAGATACATAGAAGAGAGAGATATATGTGATTATAACACACACACACAGAGAGGAAGAAGAGTGTGTGTGTTGTGTGTGTGTGTGAGAGAGTGAGTGTGTGTGTTTGTGTGTTTGTGTGAGAGAGAGAGTGAGTGAGTGTGTTTGGTGAGAGAGAGAGTGGTTGTGGTGTGTGTGTGTGTGTGTGTGAAGAGGAGTGTGTGGTGTGGGTGTGTGAGAGAGAGAGAGAGAGGTGTGTGTGTGTGAGAGAGAGAGAGCGAGATAGGAGAGATCAAATTTTTTCACATGTTATAAATTTTTGTTAGTTTAATACTTCAAATTTATAATATTCCATATATTACTGTGATGTCATTTACTTATTGATTAAGTTATTATTATTATTATTATTTGTTTTTATCTTTTTTGTACATGTGTGCTAAGCTTTGGCAATATTGTATAATTTACAGTCATGCCAATAAACAATTTGAAATTGAAAAAAAAAAAAAAATTGAGAGAGAGAGACTCTCTCTCATTTTGTTTTTTTTGTGTGTGTGTGTGTGTGTTAGAGAGAGAGAGTGTGTGTGTGAGAGAGAAGTGTGTGTGTGTTTGTTGTGTGTGTGTGTGTGAGTGGAGTGTGAGTGTTTGAGTGTGTGTGTGGAAGAGAGATATAAGAGAAGAGCGAGAGAGAGAGAGAGCGTGTGTGTGTGTGTGTGTGTGTGTGTGAGTGTGAGTGTGAGTGTGAGTGTGAGTGTGTGTGTGAGAGAGAGAGAGAGAGTGTGTGTGTGTGTGTGTGTGTGTGTGTGTGTGTGAGAGAGAGAGAGAGAGAGAGAGAGAGAGAGAGAGACTTAGTTATCTTGATCCTAAAAATATGCAAAATATAATTTCTTTTTTTTTCTTTCTCTCTCTCTGTTTTGTTTCTGGTGTGAAATATGTTTCTTAGCAAGTTTCATGAGACACAAAGGTGTTAGAAGGCAGTAAATCAGGTGTAACTGAGGTGACGACACACTGGAGAAACACTGGACTGTCTTTAGTGCGTAATGAAGCGTGTGAGTGTACTGCATAAATCACATCTCTCACCAAAACCACCCACAATATGATGCATAAAACAAACCGAAAGCCTTTCATTTCATCTCTAGACGACTAGAGATCACAAACTCAACACTAAAACCTCACTTTTATAGACGATAAAGACACAGAGACATTTGTAAATACAATCAGCTAACGTTAAACATAACCAAAGCCTTTGGTTTTCCTCTCGCAGAAGGAATTTGGCTACATATCGTACGTTACTTCAAACGAAACGACATCAGTTCATCGAAACGCCACGAAGGTCTACGAGCACGCGATCGAAGCCGGCCTGATGTGGATCTCAATGCCCAAAGGTCGTCTGCAGACTATTGCTGGAGATATTGCTTGCTACATCATCAACTCTCTGATTGCGCAACCAATCCGAACTTTCCCGGTTAACCTGAAGAGAACGCAGTTTCCTGAAAGTATCGAGATGCAGAGCTGACCCGTGATTGGCCGAGCCATCGCTGCGAAACGCGCTACTTTGGCACTTTGGGATTTCGCCGTGCCAGAATTGGGCGCCGCAACGTTTCTAATGCTACGACATCGCAACCGAAAGCAAAAGAGACCAATGAAGTGCACCGGGGGAATAAAATGAAAGAAAACACACAAAAACAAATCATATGTATTTGATAAAAAGTCAATCAAAAAGTTGTCAAAGACGGATCTTCATTTAAACTCATGAAATATGGCACCAGAATAGATAAGTTAAAGCTCTGAGCTGGGTTTGAGAGGAAGTCGAAGCGACCGCTGCAGTGCATCATGGGTACAGAGAGCAGAGAAATGGCACAAACATTCGGGACACCGAACCTTCATTTGGCCCTGAAAATCTTTGTGGTAAAATTTGGCCGAGGTCATTTGGTAAGCATTGGGTTCACAGTCAATTCTTTAAAGATATAGCTCACCCAAAATACTTTGGGGTTGACGGTAGCCATTGACTTCCATAGTATGCAAAAATACTAGTAAAAATACTATGGAAGACAATGGCTACCGTCAACCGTTTGGTTCCCAACATTCTTCAAAATAAGATATTTTGGTTACCAACATTCTTTAAAAGATATTTTGAAGATATTGCGAAGGATGTTGTGAACCAAACAGTTGACGGTAGCCATTGACTTCCACAGTAGGACAAAAAATACTAAGTCAAATGGCTACCGTCAACGTTGGGTTCCCAGCTTTCTTCAAATAAATTTTGGTTAGCAAAAGACCATATCTTTAAAGATATTTTGAAGATTTGCGAAGGATTTTGGGAACCAAACAGTTGACGGTAGCCATTGACTTCCATAGTAGGACAAAAAATACTAAGTAAACGGCTACCGTCAACTGTTTGGTTCCCAGAATGCTTCAAAATAAGATATTTTGGTTACCAACATTCTTTAAAATATCTTATTTTGAAGCATTCTGGGAACCAAACAATTGACGGTAGCCATTTACGTAGTATTTTTTATCCAACTATGGAAGTCAATGGCTACCGTCAAATATTTGGTTACCAACATTATTCAAAATAAGATATTTTGAATATGATTTTTTGAAGAATGGAAGTAAATGCCTACTGGCAACTTTTAGGTCTTCAAAATAACTTATTTTGTGTAAACAGAAGAAATAAAGTCATACAGGTTATTAATAAATGAAGGGCGAGTAAATGACTGACCGAAATAACATTGTTGGGTGAACTTCATCCCTTTATGGTTTCTTTGACGACGGCGTCAATTTCGTCCCTCATAACATCGTACGAGGGGTATGTAAAAAATGGTGCAAGTAAAAACGGTGAATACAATCCATTTTGGGAAGAACCGCCCACACGTTTAAGGTTCAATTTCCCGAGTAGAGCAGGAAGAATAAGCAAATAAGCCCCGTTTACTGATCGCATTATCTACCTCTGTTACAGCTATTTACATCAAAGGTTCTCTTGTTGATCAACCACCACTTAGTAGCACTCTTTTTTTTTTGGTATTTTTTCTTTTTTTTTTACTTCTCCAAACTGGCTTCCCTTTTAAAATCATAAAAGCCACCTACAATCAAATATACTTACTACAGTCAAACACAACTAACAAAATCTAACTAATCACCGACCCAAACAACGTAGACACAATCTGACAGAAATTATTAATCTGGTGTCATGAAGTGGTCTGATGGTTTCATGAAACATAGCGTTAACCGTTTTTTCCTACCTAAGTCCATATTCAACACAACTAATTTTAATACACTGAGTACACAGCCTTGTGAATTTCTGGTGACGCGCGGGTAAAACACACAATGAAAAAAACAACACACTTCTGTCTCTCTCTGGAAAACCACCAAACCAAAAAAACCAAAAAGAAAAAACAAAATTGCATCTGAGGATGAACTTTACTGAGAAGATACAGAAAATATCACGAGGTTTCATCCAAACAGCAGAAGCAGCACTGTGGAAACTCGCTCTTGAATTATGGCATATGGAAACGTGGATCACTAGCCACTTTTAAGACAAAATAAATATCATTCTTGTGTTTTTTGTCTTTGCTAAGGAGTCAAACATCGCCTGGTCAAAGTGAAGTTTGACGATCTCTAGTTTTGAGCCCCAAACTGAAGTCTCAGTATCGTCGGAGGTCAGATCTCAGATTTGGTCCCTGTTAGAAAGAGAGGTAATACATGAAGGGACCCGACCAAAACACACCAAACCAAACACTTCCCGGGTGAATCGCAGAAAACAGGGTCGTATTTCAGCTTAAAGTCAAAGAAAAAAATAAGAAATTGTATTTTGCTTCAGCTAATATTTAGAAATGTTTAATATTTTCACAACAGTTAAGCACTTTCCCCCCAAAATTATCTTTAAAAAATCACTTATTTTAATTTAAACTATTGCAATACTTGTTGGACTATCTGAACTGATTTTCTTTTTAAATTAAATTCAGCATAAATTATTATATTGCAGTAATAATTAGAATCAGCATTGATGCACTTATAATTAATTTCAGCATTATCTAATTAATTAGAATCAACATTGAGAATATTAGAATTACCAAAAAATTTGGGTAAAATGTTTTTATATATCATTTAATATTTGTTGTACTACCCGTTTTTAGAATTAAAATCAGCGTCAATTATTATATAAGAATTTATGTAGTCAACATTGAGAACAATGAGAATTACCAAAAAAAAAAAAACAAACAACATCTGAATCATTATGGTCATTAATTTCTGGTAAAACGTATATGACCAGTCTAAATTAATTAATGACACAATTACCAGAAATATATATTTAATACCTGTCATAAGAACTTATGGAAAATGTGCTGAAGGGTCCAGGATGCTGCTAAAAGAACATTATTTTGTGTATTTGGTGTAATGAAATTTGTTTATGCGGTTTAAAGTCCAGACGTGAGACGACCCCGGGCGGGACTCCGCTTCGTCCACAGTGAAAGTTGAAGTGTTTCCTCAGCGACCAGCACGGATCAGCTCTAGGCTTGACGAAGCGGATATCTTCCTCTTTTGGAAGACCAAACACAGTAGTTTCACTTTCACAACGAAACACAGCGTCTTCAGGACATGGCGGTAGCGGCAACAATACTACAGCGAGAATCAAGTTACATCTCCTTTCTTTGCGTGAACATTTGGGCGGCGTTATGCAATTCTTCCCACATAGTGACGTAGGTATGTTGGGGTGTGTTAGAACGAGCCGTTTTATGTAGGAGTGGTTGACTCTTAACTTTTTTTATAAAGAATGTCTCTTTGGATTTGATACTTTAGTCTTGCAACTTTAAAGATCTTCTTTATGCAACAAGAGCTTGTAAAACACCAAAGAGAAAGGAAAAATTTAAATCACATCATATGAACCCTTTAAGTAAATGCCCACATTAAAAAAAAAAAATCTTAATGCCCCTTAAAAGCCTTTATTTTATTTACAACAAATACTATTTCTTATTTTTTTCCTTTGATTTCGAGGTGTTTTGACCCGGAATTTCACTCTTCTGAGTCCAAAACACATGTTGCATTATTACAAGAGAAACTAGACAGGAAAAACCAACACTTACGTTCATACGGGCCAAACCTTTTATGGTCTTTTTTTCTATTTTCAAAAAACTCTGGCACCAAACCACAACCCCTCACTCACACACACACACTAGTTTACATTGTGAAAAGTGGGACTCTCCATAGGGCGTAATGGTTTTTTATACGGTACAACCGTATATTCTATTGCCCTACCACCAACCCCCTACCCTAAACCTACCCTCACCGGAGACTTTCTGCATTTTTAGATTTCCAAAAAACTTCTTCTTTGGGGGTGATTTATCCAGCTTTTTGTAACTGTGGGGCCTCATTTCGACCCCACCGTGACACGAGTCCCAATGATCTGGGTGTAGTCCGGTTTAAGTCCCCACCAGAATATATAAACCAGTACTCTCACACACACACACACACACACACTCTCTCACACTCACACACACACACACACACTCACACGGTCTTGCATGTTTAGTGTTAAATTCATCAGGGCACCGCTATATTTCTCTCTGTCCTGTAATGACGTGGGAAAGGCAGTCATGGACCCCTTGACACTGGATACCTGAGAAAGATTTCCGTACCAAACCTCCCATATTTCCACATGCAAGAGTTTCCAGCCATATCCCCCCCCCCCCTCGTAAAAGCCCACCACGAAATAAAACCCGAAACAAAAGAAATAAAGAAAGAAAGAAAGAAAGGAATTAGTCCAGATGTCTTCTCCGTTGTGTTCCTCAACACCCGTTAGTTCCGTAAAAGACACGTTTTCCGTAATTCCAAACAGCACACTGTCGGAAAGAAAAAGAGAGAGAAATAAAAAGCGAAATCCCGGCGAGGAGGTCGGGTTGCGCGTGTAACAGTCATCATGATCCTCGCGGGGTTTGCAGCACTGTTGAATCTTCAGATGAACTGGTTGCTTCGTCGATCCGAACGGAAAACCCAGAAGAAGAAGAGCGAGGAAAATCAACGGAATCGGCAGAACTGAAACGTCGCCGGTCGGCATTCATTCGTCGGCACCTGAATGCATGTTAAAAAATCTTCTGCGTTTGCTCGGATGATAAAAATACAGTAGAGAAGTGTGCTGGTAGTTACTGATCCGATCAGAAAAATAACAATAACAATAATAATAATGAAGTTTAAAAACGTTAGGATAGAATAGCAGCTGCTCCGATGTGGTTTGAGATGGGAGGGTCAGATGCTGGGCTCTTTGGGAGGCAGGTCCACGTTGGTGAGCGACATGGAAAGCAGGCAGTCTGAGGTAGTGACGCTCGCCAGGCGACGGATCTGAGAGATTCTCTCCTCCACGCAGCCGGCTGATAACCGCGCCTCCGCGTCGTGATCCCAGCACTCCTCGATCGTCTCGCACAACTGCGCCAGACCCTGTGCCGCACAAACACACCATCTATCTGAACTGTGTTAACCGAAATACAGTAAAATACATGTGAGCCTGCAGCACAAAAGCAGTGTTAAGTCGCTGGGGGATATTTGTAGCAATAGCCAACAATACATTGCATGGGTCACAATTATAGATTTCTCTTTTATGCCAAAAATCATTAGGATATTAAGTAAAGATCATGTTCCATGAATATATTTTGTATGTTTCCTACATTAAAACTTAATGTTTGATTAGTAATATGCATTGGTAAGAACTTTATTTGAACAACTTTAAAGATGATTTTCTCAATATTTAGATTTTTTTTGCACCCTCAGATTCCAGATTTCAAATATTTTCCTATCCTAACAAACCATACATCAATGGAGAGCTTATTTATTCAGCTTTCAGAGGATGCATAAATCTCAATTTCGAAAAATTGACACTTTTGTTTTGTGCTCCAGGGTCACATATGGACTTATGTCCACTTATCAAACTTATCACAGCTAGTTTCAAAAGCAACGGTTCTCATTTTCATTTAGTTTAGCGTGATGTACTAAAACAAGCAAAACTGTAGGAAAAATATAGAAATATTAAAACATTAAAAAAAACAAAAACTACTAAAAATTACAAAAATGTTAACTAGAATTTAAAATGAAAATGTATTAATAAAAATTAATAGTATCTCAGTTATACTAAAATAACACTACTTTGAAGTTCCCTAATATTTTAGATATCTAGTTTTCAGTTTTTTTCATTTTCCATATATTTTTTAAATGTAAAAAAAACATATATATTTTAAGTTCACTGGATCATTTTTTATTTTTTTTGCCAGACAATGCTGACAATCACAGCATATTTTTACAGTAAAAATATAAATGATGATTAAAAAAATAAAAAAATAAATAATTTACATTTATGCTTTCAGCACACTTTTAATATCCAGAGCAACTTACAAAAGAGAACCAACAAATCGTCAGAGGCAACATTATCTCATAACAATGGCATGTCCTATTAAATAGGAACAAGCTTATTTTTTTCAATTGTGTAATAATGACGTGAGTTATTTGTTTTATTTTAATTTTTTTTTTGAGTTATAATGACTTTTGTAAACCTAAAGTCATAATGTTTAGGTAATGGTGCCTTTACTCTGGAAATTAAAGTGAATTTTATGCATCTAGTTTATTATTATTAATATTTTTTGTTGTTATTTCATCATTTTTATGTTTGGAAGAATAAAATATTGTATTATAATCAGTCTAAGTATGTAGTTTTAAAAAGGTGTAACAAGTAACAAAAAAATTCAATAATTATATATAATCTAATATATATCTTAAAAATAAAATATAAAATTTCAATTCAAATTTACATATCTATTTACTTCGTATTAGCATTGATCCTTAAATTGTATGAATAAAATAATAATAAGTATAATAATAAATATATTCAGGCCCATTTACAGAATTCTGTCAAATTTTGTGTGCAAATTCACCAAAAATCTTCCTGGTTGTATGAAAAAGAACTGTGCTCAGATGATTTGAGCCGTATGGTTTTGTTTTGGTATGAAGAGACACTCACTGAATGCTTGAGCCAGCAGTCCTTAAACACAGGCCTCATCTTCTTATGAACCACCAGATCCTGAAGATCCTCCAGAGACGGATGCTGGCCGATCTCCTCCTCAAACGGCAGCATGTACTCGTCTACAGGACCTGAGGGAGCACAGCACACAACGAACAGCATATGGAATACTCTGTAAGGGGGCGGAGCTTACATGCTCAGAACTGACTCTGTTGGTCAGATACGATGGATCTGATGGAATTTCAGTAGTTCGTCGTCATTTTTTTTTATGGATTTTAAAGACGGAACGCAATTTAAGGAGACAATGTTAAAAATTTTAGAGCTTTATAAATTCACAACTTAGAAGCAAGGTTATTACAGTATTAACTTACTTAATTAACTGAAATTAAGACATTAAAAAACTAAATAAATAAATGTAACTGGAAAACAAAATGTAATATATATAAGTTATAATTATAAAAAATATATATTTTTTATATATAGATAAAAATATTTATCTATATATATATTCTCATTTTAATCTAGTTTTAACCCTTGATGCACTAAATAACATAAGTAAAACTGAAATAAAAAATGCATCAAAAACTACATATAAAAAAAAGAAAGCTCTATAAACCAAACCTTTAAACAAAAGAATTACTAAATGATGTATTTGCCCTAGAAACATAAAAAAAAAAATATTATTATAATTAACAATTTCTCTCTATATTATTCATACAAAAAAAATACTAAAATCTAAACGATAAAAATGAATGGAAATATAAAAATACAACAGATTCAATAGTTATAACTATCATAGTATCTCAATGATACTAAAATAAGACCTGCTTTAGAGGTTCCCAAACATTTCAGATTTCTACTTTTTAACTTTTACCTTTTTTATATTTTACAAGTTTAATTTTTAAAATCCAACATTTAGAATCTAAAAATTATTAAAAAATCAAAAATTATTTGAAATACATTGTCCCTGCTCGCACACGCAGTGTTAAAATTGTCGCTGTTGGATATTTTGACTTGCCATAGCCAACATACATTGTAGGTCACAATTATACATTTCCCTTTATGCCAACCTCATTAGATATAAGTACAGATCATGGGCCATGAAGAGAGTCTGTAAATCTCCTAACCGAATATATCAAATCTTAATTTTTGATTAGTAATGTGCATTACTGAGGACTTAATTTGGACAAATTTAAAGGTGTTTTTCTCAATATTTAGATTTTTTTTGCACCTTCAGATTCCAGATTTACAAATATTGTCCGATCCGACCCAACCAGACATCAATGGAAGATTTATTTATATGCAGCTTTCAGAAGAGGCTAAATCGCAATGGAAAAAATGGACCCGAAAGGACTGGTTTTTGGGGTTCCATCTCACGTGATGTGTGTCAGATGGTTTTTGCCCGGGCTGCGTGGTCCTGTGTTTTTTATGTTCTTCCCTCGTTTGTCACCCTTCACAGAGGCAGAGCACCAAACGACATTTTATCAATATGATCGACAACAGCGAAGGCAAGTACATACCAAATTGCAGGTTTGTAAAGGTGGGAGGGGCAGGGAGAAGGGAAAAAAGGCGTCCATACCGGACGTGGCCCTACGGTGAAACTGAAGGGCCCCCTCCGTGAACTCTGAAGACTGCAATTAACCACAGGAGCATTTAGAAAGCTGAGTTAAAGTGCAGCCAATTTGATTACTGACAACCTGTCAATCAAAGAATCCCTTAAAAAAGCTGCTGACAGTGAAGCAGCGTAACGAGCTCGAACACAGCCGCGATCTCAAGAATTCAAGAACGATGAGAATCAAAACAGTTACATGTATCCTTCTGCACAAGGATTATAAAGCCTTCTAAGGCTTCGGACTCCAGCGAACCACCTGGGCAGGCAGCCAGTCGCCCTCAAGGAGAAAAACTTGGAAGCAAAAAAAAACAAAAAACAAGGGGAACCTGTAGTCTCTGCTGCGCCCGAAGGTGTGCCGTCTACGGGTGTGCCAAACTGTACTTAAAAGCACAAGGGCCGACACACCAGAGGGCATACACCAGAACACAGCTAAAGAACTGCAGCCGCACTCGCGCAGATAAAGCGCAGTGTGCAGGCGTCACAAAAGAAAGAGACAGGGCACGCATCCATGGGGAAAGCTGCTTCCAGGGCAAGCCCTCGACTGGTGGATCTCACAGAGTACAGAACTACGGAGGCTCAAAGCCCAGTGCCAAAAAATTCGTATTATGCAAAGACTTTTTGGCAATATATCATGAAATGGCCCTGGAGGAGACAAAATTTTACCTTTTTGGAAGGTTGTGCCGTTACACCTGGCGTCAACCAACACCGCATTTCATAAAAAACACATACCACAGTCAACATGTGGTAGTGTGATGATCTGGGCCTCTTTGCGGCTTCCAGCCTGGCACGGGCAGAGGACGGAACCCTGAGTTCCGGCGCTTATCTAAAATCCTGAAGGAGAATGTCCTGCCGTCAGTTTGTGACCTCAAGCTCACGCGCACTTGGGTTATGTAGCAGGACAAATGGTCCCAAACACACCAGCAAGTCCACCTTTGATGGCCCTATAGCTAGTTTGGTGCGGGAGTGGTCCAAGTCCGAACTTTATCCGATGTAGATCGCGGAAACAAGGCCCTTCTGCTCGAAACCTCCATTGCGAATAAACATTCTGCACTAGAAGAGTGGGCCAGAGTTCCTCCACGCGTATGTGAGACGCATTGCCAGGGATGCGCAAACACTTGATTGCAGGTTGTTTGCTGCCAGTTTTAGAGTTAGGGGGCATTACGTTTTGCGTATGGAGCAGGTTTTGGATAGGCTTTGTTCCCCTTATTACAAGAACGCATCATTGAAAAACTGCTATTTTGCATTTACTGCATCCTTTGTGAATAAACTGAGTGTGATGGGGTGAGGGGTAGGAAGTCTTTTAAGTGTGACAAATGATGCAAAAATAAAATCCAGGAGGCAAAAACCGTGTTCACACCACGGTATATATAGCTTCTATATAGAGGTTTTACTGGGTCAGACTTTTGTGTCTGACAGGAAACAGCTGTTAGTATAATTTCCTCCCAATGCCCCAGCGCTCTCACCGTCTGCAGCTTTGCAGCGCGACACCAGCTCCCACAGCACCAGCCCCACGGCGTACATGTCTATCCTCAGGAAGGCGTCCCGCTGGAAGTTAATGGCCCCCTCCAGCACCTCCGGAGCCATGTAGCGGCGCGTCCCGACCTGACCGTGTGTGTCTCCCGGAGGCTTCCCCGGCTCGAAGCGCACCGCCAGCCCCAAGTCCCCCAGCACCGCGCTGAGGTCGCTCCTCAGCATCACGTTCTTGCTCTTGAAGTCTCTGCGGACGAATGCGAGTGCAGTTATATCTGCGGTGACTCTCAGCGGCTGACAGGGGGGGATGTTAAAGGGTTAGTTCACCCAAAAATGAAAATGAGTCCATAAATTACTCACCCTCAAGTCATCCTAGGTGTATATGACTTTCTTCTTTCAGACGAATCCAGTCGGAGTTATATTAAAAATAGTCTTTGATCTTTCAAGCTGTTGAATGGCACTCAGCGGGTGTTGCATGCATCAGTCCAAAAGAAGTTAAATAAAAAGCGCCCATCCTTAATAAAAAGTGTCTCACACGGCTCCGGGGGGGGTGAACAAGGTCCTCCTGTAGCGAATCAACGCGTTTTTGTAAGAAAAATATCCATATTCAAAATGTAGTAATCACTTTAATGTAGCGTGCGCCAACAGTCTTACACGGAAGCAGCTCCGGGCGGATGACGTATGAGTTCAGCGCTGCGCCGGTGAGTCCTTGAAACCAACGTTTGTACGGACACAATGAAGCAAAGTTTCCTTACTTTAGCAACGGAAAAATAGTCTCCTCTTGGCTTATATCGAAAATCCTCCGACATTCTTCTTTACAAAACCTCGTTTTGTACTTATAATAAGTGACCATTGTTTTGTTTTGATCTATCCGCTGCATTGGTCACTTCTGACCGGCGCATGCGCAACACGGACCTCATATGGTTATAATATGGCTATTTTTCTTACAAAAACACATCAATTCGTTCACCCCAGACCCCCGAGTCCCGTGAGAGACACAGTTGTTTAATGTGCCTTTTTAATTTACTTCTTGGACTGAGGCATGCAACACCGCTGAGTGGCTTACACATCTTGAAAGATCAAAGACCTTGTTTAATATAAGCTCCGACTGGATTCGTCTGAAAGAAGCAAGTCAAATACACCTAGGATGCATCGGGGGTGAGTAATTTATGGTCTAATTTTCTTTTGGGTGAACTAACCCTTTAAGCTCACCTGTGAGCGATGGCCGGTTTAGGACCCTCTCCTTTAGAGCGAGGCACGTCCTCGTGAAGATACGCCAGACCGCAGGCCATCGTCTCCGCGATGTGACACAGATCGCTCCAGCTCAGCACGCTCCCCTTCAGATAATCCGTCAGCGAGCCCTGATATTCAGCACATCACAAACACTTACTCGAACACTGAACATACTTCGTATAATGGAACGTTTTGAAGAATTATCGAGACAAATTGGCGCAATGCGACCCCCTCATGAGCTCTCAATCGTTGTAATCGTTAACCATTATAATTTGGGACTATTTTGAACTAGCTTTTATTTTTAGTTTGTTTTCATTTTAATTTTAGTGAAAGTTTCATTAAATTTGTTGGTTTTGTCATGTTTATTAGTTTTCGTATTTTAAAAAATATCTATATAGTTTTTATTCATTTCAGATTTAGTTATTTTTATTAATATGTCTATATAGTTTTTAGAAATTTTTATTTCAGTTTTAGTTATTTTAGACAATACGACAAATCATAAAACCTTTTTTTTTTTTAAACCTACTTTTTTTACATCTAATTCATTATTTACATTATATTTATGTCTAAATATAGACATTTTACTTTTACTTAATTTTATAGAAGTTTTTTAGTCATTTAGTTTGGTGTTTGTTCATTTTTATTAGTTGTTTTTTTTTTAAAGTGGCCATTTCAGTTTGTTTTTATAATTCCTTTATTTATTTCCGTTAGTTATTATTATTATTATATTTTTGTAATTTACTTTTTTTTTTTTAATTCTATGTAGTTTTCATTTTATTCATTTTTAGTTTGTTATTTTAGTACAAAATATGACAACACAGTTACAGTTTTTTATTTTAGATACTTTAATTAGTATATATACATTATATTACATTTATATTTTTCATCGCTATATATAGTGTGTACGGAAAGTATTCAGACCCCCTTATTTTTTTCACTCTTTGTTATATTGCAGCCATGTGCTAATTCATTTAAGTTATTTTTTTTCCTCATTAAACGTACACACAGCACCCCATATTGACAGAAAAACACAGAATTGTTGCAATTTTTGCAGATTTATTAAAAGAAAAACTGAAATATCACATGGTTCTAAGTATTCAGACCCTTTGCTCAGTTTTTAGTAGAAGCACCCTTTTGATCTAACTGCTGTAGCCATGAGTCTTTTTGGGAAAGATGAAACAAGTTTTTAACACCTGGATTTGGGGATACTCTGCCCTTCCTCCTTGCAGATCCTCTCCATTTCTGTCAGGTTAGATGGTAAACGTTTGTGGACAGCCATTTTTAGGTCTCTCCAAATTGGGTTTAAGTCAGGGCTCTGGCGGTGCCATTCAAGAACAGTCACAGAGTTGAAGCCACTCCTTCGTTATTTTATCTGTGGCTGGGGTCATTGTCGTTTTTTGCAAGGTAAACCTTCGGCCCATCTGAGGTCCTGAGTCACTCTGGAGAAGGTTTTTCGTTCCAGATCTCCCTTTACTTGGCCGCATTCATCTTTCCTTTGATTGCAACCAGTCGTCCTGTCCCTGAAGCTGAAAAACATCCCCACAGCATGATGCTGCCTCCACCATGCTTCACTGTTGGGACTGTTTTGGTCTGGTGATGAGCAGTGCCTGGTTTTCGCCAACATACCGCTTAGAATTAAGGCCAAAAAGTCTCATCAGACCAGAGAATCTTATTTCTCACCATCTTGGAGCAAACTCCATGTGGGCTTTCATGTGTTTTGCACTGAGGAGAGGCTTTCATCCAGCCACTCGGCCATAAAGCCCAGATTGGTGGAGGGCTGCAGTGATGGTTGAGTTTCTACAACTTTCTCTCATCTCCCGACTGTATCTCTGGAGCTCAGCCACCGTGATCTTTGGGTTCTTCTTTACCTCTCCACCAAGGCTCTTCTCCCCCGATAGCACAATTTGGCCGGACGGCCAGCTCTAGGAAAGGGTTCTGGTCGTCCCAAACGTCTTACATTTAAGGATTATGGAGGCCACTGTGCTCTTAGGAATCTTAAGTGCAGCAGAATTTTTTTTTTTTGTAACCTTGGCCAGATCTGTGCATTGCCACAATTCTGTCTCTGAGCTCTTCAGGCAGTTTCTTTTGACCTCATGATTCTCATTTGCTCAGACATGCACTGTGAGCTGTAAGGTCTTATATAGAAAGGTGTGTGGCTTTCCTAATCAAGTCCAATATGTATAATCAAACACAGCTGGACTCAATGAAGGTGTAGAACCATCATTCTCAACGATGATCAGAAGAAATGGACAGCACCTTAGTTAAATATATGAGTGTCACAGCAAATGGGTCTGAATACTTAGGACCATGTGATTTTTCAGTTTTTCTTTTTTTATAAATCTGCAAAATTGTCAACAATTCTGTTTTTTTCTGTCAATATGGGGTGCTGTGTTACATTAATGAGGAAAAAAAAATTAAATTAAATGATTTTAGAAAATGGCTGCAATATAAAAAAGAGTGAAAAAATTAAGGGGGTCTGAACACTTTCCGTACCCACTGTATATACACACACACACACACACACCCCCACACACATACATAATCTATATATTTTATGATTATATTTTTCAGACTATTATTTCACGTCAGGCTTTACAGAGTGAAATTTTCATCAGAGTTAAAAGTTTCTATAGGTTCAGTTTTGTATATGTTTGCCTAAGTCTGACGACCTTTGACCCCTCACCCGCTCATGAAACTCTGTGATGAGCCAGAACTCCGTCTCCAGGTTGCTTCCGCGTTTCTCGGCGGCGATGAAGTGCAGCAGGTTCTCGTGCTTCATGCCCGGCGTGGAGAACATGTCACGCTCGTTCTGCCACGACTGCTTGTCCTGTCGTATCACACACACACCACACACACACACACACACACACACACACAACCCACCACATCTTATATTAATGCTCTTATCTACCCACACACACACTGACTGCTGGTGACGATTTCAACTCTGCTTAGGTTAAACTTCAGCTTACATCGCACTGTCTACATCAGCCGTAGGAATTTTCATTACATCAAAAACTATATATATTATATATACGCACCTGAATATTTAATTTATATATGGTAAATTAATAAGATAAATCACGTATTATGCATTGTTTGTCATCATTGTAACAGTTTCCGCAGACCAACATTTTGTGCACCTGATTGGAAGATCTTCACAGCCACATATATCTCATCATCTGAGCTTTTCACAGACGCGCCGAAGCGTCCTCGATCTTACCTCCGCAGGCTGCAGAGCTTCATACCCAGCAGCGGCGATGAGGGAGACGCACCGTCCTCGATCCTGGAACACAGCACGAACGCTGTCAGAAGCACCCTAGTGGAGCCACAGAACGACACGAGCTAAAGGCTTCCGGGATCCTGGGAGACGCCGTGAGGAACAGACAGCAAAGGGACGACCTCGTGATTCCCTGTCCGTAAGGAGGCTTGCGGTGCCTTTACAGTCCAGAATCCCCAGCGCAGCACCACGGAGAGCATCGGGACGGCACCTAGAGTCAACCATAACATTGAGCACGCCGGCGGCGGATGCTCTATCACTGACCAACCAGAGACCAAGAAACAACATCCTTCTTCACAGATCAGCTAGAAACAAACGCTTTCCCTCGGCAAACCTTATTTAGCTGAGCCATAAATACAACCATTATACATAACGTTACTTCAAAATAATCATAATACACGTTAAAATACTATAACCGATATATAAAAATACATAAATAGTTAATAATAATTATCATAAATGAACCAAAAATAATGGAAAATAAAAAAACAAAACAAATCATATATTAAATGATACATAAAACAAATAGAAATAAGTAAATTAAAATATAAATACATCAATCCACACAAAAAAAAGATAAATTAAACTAATACATGTAATAAAATAAATAAAAATACTACACATTTAAAATGAAGACAAAAATGAATGACTATACCTATAAAAATAATAAAATAAGTACTACAACTAAATTCTATCATAAAAAACCCAACATAATGGAAAAAAAAATTCATAACGTAAAACAATGATCATATATTAAAATTATATATAAATAATAAATTCACTAAAATAAACAATTATAAATAAGACAATGTTGAATTTTAAAAAAATGAATGAATATAAACGAAAAAAAACAATTCATAATAATATCTTAAAAATCCCATTACAATAAACACAAATTACCCAATAAACTAAATAAAAATAACCATGATAAAAATTATACATAAGAAATTACTTAACAAACAACGATTAAAAATAAAGACATAAGAAAATTAAGGCACTAAACACTTATTTGTTAAAAAAATCATTCACAAACAAAAAGCCAACACATCAATAATAAATAACATTCAGTAAAATAATACATGACAAATAATAAATCAAACATACAAGTAACTAAGTATCTTCTTCATTTGAAATAAATAAATACTGCGTTAATGCATTTGCCGTCACTGGTTTAGTCTGAACATTTTCTCTTAAACTCATCATGATGTTTTTGGTGGACCTGAAAAAGAGCGGATGAATATTTTTTTTTTTGTTTCAGCCGGGGACGTTTGTACCTTAAAGGCACAATATGTAAATTCATTTTAATTAAATATCCAAAAACCGACTAAACCGGGTTATTATTTTGCTGACTTGTTGTACGTACATACTTACATCTGGGCATTAGACCTGTTCCTACCGTTGTTTATTTTTGTTATTATATGAATTTTTAAATACCGCAATACCGGTGTATGTAGCTTAAACAACGTTCGGAACACGACACTGTTTAAAAGGTGTCCCTTTTCACTGTTGCACTGTCGCACTGTCCTGAGGGAACAGCTGTATGTGTTACTAAGCGTGAAAGCTCCGAAACTGCTGTAGAACTAATAGAACGTGATGACACAGAAAACCTCTCCACATATCCCATCCACATGGTCATACTGACAAACCTAGCGATTTTTCTGGATAAAGCTTAGCTATGGTTCATTTGGAGGATTTCTCCAGTGCTGTCCCGCGAGCGCGAGGTCTTACTTTCCCGGAGAAGTGTCGCCTCTCTCGCCGTCTGTTCTGTGCAGTGAGCAGCAAAGAAGCACCGCAGCCGACTCGTCAATAAACGAGTACAAAACAATGTTTCCTAGCACCTGTCGCTTACTGAATTTTTGGAATTATAAATACATAAGTTATAACATAACTTTCAAATTTATCAAAGTATGATCAAACAGCGCTGCATTAACCTAACCCCACTAATACGCACGACCAAGCAGCGGAAGCGCTCGCTGTGGCCTATAAAATCCCCGCTGCTTGTCCCCCCCTGCACACATGACCGGACAGGCACGGAAGCGCTCGCTTTGGCATATATCCACCGCTGCTTTACACTCCCACATACGCACGACCGGAAGGCAGCGGCAGCGCTGACTGTTGGCTAATAAAGCCCCCTGCTTTAACCCCACATACCCCGACCGCAAAGCAGCGGAGCGCTCGACTTGCGGCATACATAAAAGCCCCGCTGCTGTTTTTTTTTTTTACCCCCACATACGGCACGACCGGAAGCAGCGGGAGCGCTCGACTGTGGCATAATAAAAGCCCTGCTGCTTTACCCCACATACTCACGACCGGAATGAGCAGAAGCGGTCGACTGTGGCATAATAAAAACTCAGCTGCTTTACCCCACATACGCACGACCAGAAACAGCGGAAGCGGTCGACTGTGGCATAATAAAAGCTCCGCTGTTTTACCCCACATACGCACGACCGGAAGTAGCTGAAGCGGTCGACTGTGGCATAATAAAGGCTCCGCTGCTTTAAACAACCCCCGCATAACCCCGACCGGGATAGCAGCGGAAGCGGTGGACTGTGGCATAATAAAAACTCCGCTGCTTTACCCCACATACGCCCGACCGGAAGGAGCGGAAGCGGTCGACTGTGGCATATTAAAAGCTCTGCTGCTTTACCCCACATATGCAAGACCGGAAGCAGCGGAAGCGCTTGACTGTGGCATAATAAAAAGCCCCGCTGCGTAACCCCACATACACACACCGGAAAAGCACCGGAGCGCTGGACTTGGCAATACTAAAGGCCCGCTGCTTTACCCCATATCCGACCGAAGGCACGGAAGCGCTGGACTGTGCATAATAAAGCCCCCGCTGCTTTACCCCCATACACACACGACCGGCAGCAGCTGGAAGCGCTTCGACTGTGGCATAATAAAGCCCCGCTGATTTACCCCACATACTCACGACCGGAAGCAGCGGAAGCGCTCGACTGTGGCATAATAAAAGCCCCGCTGCTTTACCCTACATACGCACGACCGGAAGCAGCGGATGCGTTCGACTGTGGCATAATAAAAGCTCTGTTGCTTTACCCCACATACGCACGACCGGTAGCAGCGGAAGCGCTCGACTGTGGCATAATAAAAGCTCCGATGCTTTACCCCGTGTGTCGCGCTCGTTCAGCGCTCGTTTCGCTTGACCTTTCAGCCTCACCCTGCTTCATTCTACTAAGTTTATAAATCATTAGCTCATCCATGAACTTGATTTCTGCCCGAGTCCCGTTGGATTGCATCTGCTGTGGGGATGAAGACTACAACTCCCATGATTCCTCACTCAGTCACAGCGTCATCAAACTACGCCTTTGTTTCTTTGTTTGTTTTGAAATCGCGCCCTCTAGCTGCGAAAACTTACATATTGTGCCTTTAGCCAGATCGACCAGGCTCGTCTGAGGATCTCTCACCTGGTCCGCTGACGTCAGGCAGGTGCGTGAACCTCTCGTTGCAGAAGTCACCTTCGCAGCAGCAGAAGAACACCTGAGGGTTGTCCTCGGTGGCCACACACTCCTGTCTGAGAGAACCAGACACAAACGAGACGCTCAAAAACACTCAAGGTGCGTCCCAAATCGCGTACTTGTGCACTTGACGTTCTATGACGTGTTGTAGTATATAAATAGTGGGAGTAGTGCGTTCACACTGAAAATTCAAAAAATAAAAGTGCACTTTAAATACCCGATGATGCACTTAATTAACAAAAATGAGTGTGGAAGGTTGGACCTTCATGCACTCAACTGTCGGCAGCTTTAATTACTACCGAAGGTGGAGGACTATGAGACCTCCGATTTACAATGACAAAATATCCTTATATAATTCATACACTACAGGATTTGAGTACATAGTGTATAGTGCGTCAGTTGGGACGCAGCTTCAGCGTCTGACTCTGAGATCGATCTCGTCTGCTGTCAAACATATCTCATTTTATAAGGCTGGAAGCGGGTTGAAAACACTTACGATCTCTCATCTGCTCACGCATAATTAACTCTCTATCAACAAGATTAAGGTTTACGATGGACCAAGACTTCACTGAGCTGAAAGAATAAAAAATATTATTACTGCAACTCCGATCTTAAATCATCCGAAGCATCCCAGGAATTATTTATTTATTTAAATACATAAATACATGTATTTATGTAAATAATGACGTTACGAAAACTTTTATTCATTATTAAATTAATTACTCTATATAGATATATTATAATATATAGATTTATAGTTATAGTAGTATATATATAGATTTAACAAAATTAAAAGCTGTTGCTCAATTTGCACTATTTGCTTTGAAATCTTCAGACTTCCAGAAGCATCCAATTTGTTTAATTCAAATTTATATTAAAGTAATATGTATTAAAATAATATATATACATAAAATTTTAATTAATTAAGTGTCTATTGGCGATAAAATAAATACCATCGACGCACACATTTGCTATTTTCTCAATAGTTCAACATTTTCTCTGCATTCTTAATGACTTCATTAACATATCGAACACTTGGACGTTTTTTATGATTATAGATTATTATTTATTTTGTTTTAGCTTTATATGTGCCTCTGAAATGTCTTAATGAGTTCATGAAATGCAAAAACAAAAATAATATAGCACTATGAAAATCCCAGGTGTCTAATGGTCAATGAAAGATTCCTAACGGTGCCAAAAAGATCATCATTTTCTTGATGACAAAACTATTAGTTTTGTCGTGTGTTTGGGGTGAGGCAAGGTGAAGATGACGTCCTTCTTATTTTATCATCTCCGCCTCTCCGTGAAGTGACGCAGAGTGTTGCACCTTTACAGTACGCAAACCGAAACAACACATTTAATTAAACGGGGTCAGAAAGGTGGAAAAGTTTATGAAAAGCTGAAGTAATGGTACACAAAACACAGAGTGTAGAGTGCGAGCCCTTCGTGTGTGTTGTTGTGGCTCCAAGCGCCTTTTAGGGAACAAGAGAGAAAGAGCGAGAGCCGATTGTGCTGAACAGTCAGTCTCTGTGTCTGCTGTAATCCAGCAGCAACCACTTATTACATTACACCTCTTTACTAGTTTTCACATATTTTTACCATATAGATATCTATATAGTATCTAGTTGATATATTTTTCATATATATCCACAATACAGTATATGATATTAACATCATATCATATATATATAAGTCTATGACAAAATATCTGCATCTATGTATTTTTAATATATATCCATATATATTTTTATTTTTTACTTTTACTGCTGAGTTATTTCTTATGCAATCTGTTCTGATAATTTCATGATTATTTTTATATCATTTTATTAGTGGGTGCTCTGATCCCTTTTTTATTATTTTATTTTAGGTTTTTACAGAAATGTTGTTACACTATTCTCTTATTATTAATACGGGTAACCAATTATATATAAAGACCATTTTTTTTTTATTATATATTTAAATACATTACTATTATTAACTGGTGTTATTTAGTATCATTATATACTACTATATTTCCTTCTTATATTTTAATTATTCATTTTAATTTGAACTATTTTGCATTTAAGTGTTTATTTACTAAGCTTTTTTTTACTTTTCACTTTTGTGGAAATTTTTTAGTATTGTGTTTTTCGTCATCTTCATTTGTTTTTCCTTTTTTATTTATTCAATTTTTAGTTAGTTTAGTAGTGGTTTCTGTCGCTTTTATTCTTTTTTATTCATTTATTTTTTATTCTTATTGATTTTCATCATTAGTGTTAGTTATTTTAGTACACATAAACAATTTTTATTACTAAATGCGTTAAATAAATTAATATTATTAATGATGCAAGTTCTTTTTGAATCATTGTAGACTCTTAGTTATAAGCTTTTCATTTCAATTGTCACTTGAAGTTTATATGTTTTTTTAATATTATGCACATTATAGTATTATTTTATTTACCTATTATACTATTAATTAATGAAGGAACCTAAATTATTACTACAATAATTGTTTTTATTATGGAGATATAATTTAAATACATATGATTAACGCAGTGTTATTTAGTTTCCGTTTATATACTACTTAATATTTTAATATATTTCATTTTAATTTGAAATATTTTGACATTTAATTTTTTTATTTACATATATTTTATTTTTACTTTATTGTGGAAAGTTTTAGTAATTGTGTTTTCGTCATCTTTGTTTTTCTTTTTTTATTTAGTATTTTTAGTTATTTTAGTAGTGTGTTTCTGTCACTTTTATTAGTTTTTTTATTCATTTTATTTTTATTTATTTTCATGCATTAGTTTAGTATTTTTATACAAGTTAAACTACACTAAATCATTTTATTTCAGCTGGTTAATTTAAAGTTTTTTTTTTTATATATACATATTTCAGTTAACATTTATCTTATTTTAAGTAACAAAAATTCTGCTTTTAGTAATTAAAAACTAATAAGTTCCCTGCAGGTGGGACATTAACCCCTGATGAGTTATGACTAGCACTAGTCAAGCGCCGCACGGCTGACCTGTCGTAGCAGTTGAAGTCGTCTAGCCAGCAGCCCTTCTTGACGAGCTCGATGCTGCCGGAGCTGTTCCTCCAGGAGGCGTAGCAGTGCGAGCGCTTGTCCTTCTCTCCCTCACAGCGCTCCACGCCGCTGCGGTTCGTCTTCTCCACCTCCCAGTTAACGTTGAAGTACAAGCACTCGCGCGTCTCCACCTCGGCATGACTGGGTCCTGATCGAACACAGAGCGAAGACACTGATTTACTGACGGCAGAAACACCAGAGCTCAAGTCTGAGGCCATGTCCACACGTACACGGGTATTTTTATAAACAAGTTTTTCCTTCTTCCGTTTAAAAAAAAAATCGCTATTTTTTTTTAAAAAAAAATGAAAGCTGAAGCGATGTCAAGAGCATGCCAAACCAACAGGAAGCGATATAATTTCAACCGTGAAACCATGTTGGCCAATCAGAAGCCTGAAAAAGTCTCCAGTAGGCGGAGATAACAGCGCGTGCTCCGACGTCACAAGCCGCGTAGAAAAAGCTGAGGTTTTAAAAATAACCACGTTCGTGTGGACGGGGCCTGAATCTCACTCACCAAACACAAACAACAACAATAATAAACATTACAAAGCCCCGTTCACACCAAGGACGATAACTATAAAGATAACGATAAAGATATAGTGCTAAAAATCGTTCTCAATATTAAAGAATAGCAGAGTTCACACCACAACTACAACGATAAAGACAAAGAGAAACGATACTGTTTTGAAAGTCAAAACGATTTTTCTCCAGCTGATGAACGATAAAAACATTGACAGCCAATCAGGATCAATCCTGCTATAACGAGCTCGAGAATTTAAAGCAGCAGACTATGGATGTTTATTTTAACCGGTTAACCGTTAACCGACCGTAAGAATTTTTGACCGATTAATACAATCAGCTAAACAGTTTCAAAAGTCGTTTATATTTTTTTTTTCAGTAATTTATCAAAATATTTAAAAAGGTTTGCTGCATGGTTCAAATACGCTACGCGTATATTACAAAAATTCGTTTTTTAGGGGAAAAAAACGCAAGTCGAGTATAAGTCGCATTTTATTATTTCATTCAGAAATAGGCCTAATGCCGACGCGAAATGTTTACAAACATAATAAACACTGTAAACATAGCTAGGCTATTTTACTTCCCCTCACTCCACAACAAAGCCTTTCAATTAACAGTATTTAGAAAAGAACAAGAATTAAAAATTTAAGAAGCTATAGCAATATAAACGACAAGCCAAAACGAATTCATTTAGGCTAAAACGAAACTGAAACCAACGTTGGGTCTCACATTCGACACAAAATCAAATGTTTCAGTATTCGCGATGCATTTGAATGCCAAAATATTATTTATTATGTACTTCACTCGCGTTCCAATATCCACGTAAAACAAAATGTTTCGCATAACATCACAGCGGTGCGGTGATAACGCTTAACGGCACAGATTTTACTACATATTTGAACTGTCATAGTTCAACTAGTCATGAAGATAATCGGAATTGTAAAAGGTTTGCTTTTATTTGTGTACATTCACAATAAAAACAAATCTTTGTGCTTTTGTAAAATAAGCCTAAAGAGAAACAGGATGCCGCTTTCTGCCGTCTGTTTCCTTTCGGCGCAGCACAAAAATTAATCCCCGGGAAACAAATGTTAGTATTTTTAACGGGTCACAGAAACTTATCCTTTCTAATTTAATTAAATTAGAATTTAAAATAATCTTGTCGGTTAACGAGCGTCGGTTCGTTAGAACGGCAGACGCATGTGCGCTTAGAATATACAGACGATATCGTTCGCTGGTGCGGACGCTAATATCGTTATCTTTATAGTTATTGTTCTTGGTGTGAACGGGGGTTTAGTCTTACTATTAAAAAGCATTATCATGACTATATTATTAAATAATTAGATATAAAAATACATTATGGAAACATTATTATTATTATTGTTGTCTATTGATAACATTTGCATTTTCTCAATAATTCTTCAAATGAAACTATTATTATAATTTTGACCTATATAAAAATATCAAGTATTATAATCTATATCTAAAATATTATCTATAATATTTGAATATATACATATTCAATATTTAACAAAAAAAAATATTAAATAAATACTTAAATATATACACAAAATATAGAATATATTGAAAAAAAATATTATGACAGCATATGGAATGCTTTGCGGTTCTCAATTTCTATACTTAAGACTTAACGACGCCTCTATTATTATACTAGTAAAATATATAAAAATAAATTTGTATTCAACATTTATTAGTAAGCTAAATTTGAAATTAAGTATTAGTAAATAAAAATATATATATACACATATACATGATATAAAAATATTGATAACATGTGCCGTTTCTCAATCTCTCGTAATGAAACTATTATTATATTAGTTATTATAGTTATTAAATATATATCGAAAGGTAAATATCATTATTTTTTTTTATTATAAGAATTTTATTATTATTATTAAATTATAAACATATATGCATATAACATGCTACATGCCATATGAATATTTGCATTTTTTCAATAATTTTCTAATTAATGAAACTATTATTATTATTATTAAATATATATAAAAATGTTTATATAATTTACTATTATTTGTTATTACAACATTTAAATTATTATAATATTATCAATAATTATATATAACATATTCTACAAAGATTGATATCATTTGTTTGTCTCAATAATTCTCCACTTATAATTATAATCTATATGTAATCAGAATAATATTTAATTAGACATGTAAAAACAAAAATACAGTAAGAAAAATAACTAACGATATCTAAAAAAATTGTTCATGAATAATTAATTGCATTAGCTTAAATCGAAGCAAGTGTCATCTAGCGTCATCTCATTGGTCAGTCCAACAGGTAGCCCCGCCCCAAACTCACATCATTGGCCGGGCCGCCAAACAAACAGATCAATGTTTTGAAAGTGCAAAACTACTGACGACCTGAACGTGAATTCAGTGTTTGCACATCATGACATCACACAGTTCATGAGAAATCAGCAGATTCAGGGAGAGTGACAGAAATCAGGAGTTTGTACGCTCTTCCCATGCAAACACATGCCATGACAGCGGCTGCAGACTTCACTGCCAGTCTAAAAGCAGCAGAACTGCAACCAGATGAATGTTTTATATCACAGAGTTTAATGAAGCATGGGCTCTGTTCTGAAACCTAGTGAGATGCCTATGTAGACTGCATCACATTTTTAATGAGTCTTATTTTCCAGTTAAAATATAGAAATATCCTTAAAACAAGATCAATTTACTTGAGAAGCAACACTGCATTTTTTGCATGATGCATTAAATTGATCAAGTGACAGCAATAATAATGTTGAAAAAGATTTCAGTTTCAATTAAACGCTGTTCTTTTGAACTTTCTGTTCATCTGTGAATCCTGAAAAATGTAATGCATCACAGTTTCCACAGAAATATTGTGCAGCACGACTGTTTTCAACATTGATAATAATCAGAAATGTTTCTCGAGCAGCAAATCAGCATATTATACTGATTTCTGAAGATCATGTGACACTGAAGACTGGAGTAATGATGCTGAAAATACAGCTGCGCATCACAGAAATACATTACAGTTTAACAGATATTCACACAGAAAACCAGTACTTTAAATAGTAATAATATTTCACAATTTTAAATTTTTTTCCGTATTTTTGATCAAATAAATGCAGCCTCGATGAACAGAAGTGTGTGTGTTGTGTGTGTGTGTGTTGCTAGGGCGCGGCGGGAGAGAGGGAGAGTGTGCGGTTGTTGTGCGCGCGTGTGTGAGAGAGTGGCGTTGTGAGAGAGGTGTGGGGTGGTGTGTGTTCTGTGTGCGCGCGTCGTGTGTGATCGGAGAGGAGAGTGTGTGTGTGAAAGAGTGTGCGTGTGTGTGTGTGTGAGAGTGTGCGTTGTTGTGAGGGGAGGAGAGTGTGTGTGTGTGTGTGTGTGAGAGAGAGAGAGAGAGAGAGAGAGAGTGTTTGTGTGTGTTTGTGTGTGAGAGAGAGAGAGAGCGAGTGTGCGTGTGTGAGAGAGTGTGCATGTGTGTGAGAGTGAGTGTGTGTGTATGAGTGTGTGTGTGAGAGTGTGTGTGTTGTGAGAGAGAGAGTGTGTGTGTGTGTGTGTGTGAGAGAGAGGTGTGTGTGTGTGTGTGTGCGGTGTGAGAGAGTGTGTTGCGTGGAGAGAGGTGTGTGTGTGTGTGAGAGGAGTGTGTGTGTGAGAGGGGGAGTGTGTGTGTGAGAGAGGGAGAGTGTGTGTGTGCGTGTGCGGAGATGTGTGTGTGTGGTGTCGTGTGTGGGTGTGTGTGTGTGTGAGTGAGAGAGAGGTGTGTGTGTGTGCGTGTGCGAGGTGTGCGTGTGAGAGAAGAGTGTGCTGCGTGTAGAGAGTGTGTGGGGTGAGGGAGAGAGTGTTGCCTGTGAGAGTGTGTGTGTGGTTATTAGAGTGTGTGCGTGTGTGTGTGTGTGTGAGAGAGAGGTGGCTTGTGTGTGCATGTGTGGAGAGGAGAGTGTTGTGTGTGTTGAGAGTGTTGTGCTGTTTAGTGCGAGAGAGTGTGGTGTGTGTGAGAGGAGAGTGTGTGTGCGTGTGTGTGTGTGTTGTGTGTGTGAGAGAGAGTGTGTTGTGTGGTGTGTGTGTTTGAGTGAGAGAGAGTGTGTGTGTGTGTGCGAGAGAGAGAGAGTGTGTGTGTGTGAGAGAGAGTGTGTGTGTGTGTGTGTGATTGAGTGAGTGAGTGAGTGAGTGTGGGCGTGTGAGTGTGTGTGTGTGAGAGAGAAAGAGAGAGTGTGTGTGTGAGAGAGTGTGTGTGTGAGAGAGAGGTGTGTGTGTGCGGAGAGAGAGTGTGTGCGTGTGAGAGAGCGAGTGTGTGTGCGTGCGTGTGAGAGTATGTGTGTGTGTGGCGTTTGTGAGACGAGTTGTGTGGTGCGTGTGAGAGAGTGTTGTGTCGCGAGATTGTGAGAGTTGTGTGTGTGCCGTGAGAGTGTGTGTGTGCGTGGTGAGAGAGTGTGTTCGTGACGTGTGAGAGGAGTGGTGTGTGCGCGTTGTGAGAGCTCAGTGTGTGTGTGTGAGAGACGTGTGTCGTGGTGTGGTGAGAGAGTGGTGTGGCGTGTGAGAGAGTGGGGGGGTGGTGGAGAGAGTGTTGTGGTTTGAGAGAGTGTGTGTGTGTGTTGAGAGAGGGTGTGTGTGAGAGAGTGTGGTGTGTGAGAGATAGTGTGTGTGTGTGGAGAGAGAGAGTGTGTGTGTGTGTGACGTGTGAGAGTGTTTGTGTGTGCGTGTGAGAGTGTGTGTGTGTGTGCGAGAGAGTGGGTGTGTGTGTGAGAGAGTGTGTGTGTGAGAGAGTGTTTGTGTGTTTGTGTGTGTGTGTGTGGGAGAGAGTGTGTGTGTGAGAGAGAGAGAGTGTTTGTGAGAGCGAGAGTGTGTTTGTGTGTGAGAGAGAGAGATAGAGAGAGATAGAGAGAGAGAGAGAGAGTGTGTGTGAGGGTGAGAGAGTGTGTGTGTGTGTGTGAGTGAGAGGGAGAGAGAGTGTGTTTGTTTGTGTGCGAGAGAGAGTGTGTGTGTGTGAGAGAGAGTGTGTGTGTGTGAGAGAGAGTGTGTGTGTGATGTCTGTGAGTGAGAGAGAGAGTGTGTGTGAGAGAGAGAGAGAGAGTTTGTGCTGAGAGGGAGAGAGAGAGATGTGTGCCCTGTGGAGAAGAGAGAGAGAGGATGTGTTTGTGTGAGATGAGAGGTGAGAGAGGAGAAATGGGAGGTGTGTGAGAGGAGAGAGAGAGGTGTGTTGAGGGTGAGAGAGAGGAGAGAGTGTGGTGTGAGAGAGATGAGAGAGGAGAGAGTGTGTTGGTGAGAGAGAGAGGGAGGCACGGGGGAGAGGAGAGAGAGAGAGGTGTGTTGTGAGAGAGAGGAGAGAGAGAGTGGTGTGCTGAGGAGAGAGAGAGAGAGTATGTCTGTATGCTTGTGAGAGAGAGAGGAGTGGAGAGAGAGGAGAGAATCGAGAGTGCTGTGTGAGAGAGGAGGGAGAGGAGGGAGAGAGTGTGAGTGGAGAGAGAGAGTATGTGTGTTGGTGAGGAGAGAAGAGGGAGGGGAATGAGAGTGTGGGTGACCCCGAGAGAGGAGAGGAAGTAAGAGTGTGTTGTGAGAGGGAGAGAGAAGAGAGTGATTTCCCCCCACCCCCCCTGTGTGAGAAGAAGAGAACACAAAGAGGCGAGAGTTGTGTTGTGCAAACGAGAGGGGAGAGGGAGAGAGAGAGAGGAGAAGTGTGTGTGAGGAGAGGAGAGAGAGAGTGTCGTGGAGGTGAGAGAGAGAGAGCGAGATAGAGTGTGGGTGAGATGAGAGAGAGAGAGTGTGTGTGAGAGATCGGAAGAGCGAGGTGTGTGTTTCGAGATGAGAGAGGAGAGAGAGTGTGTGCGTGCGCGTGTGAGAGAGGGTGGTGTGAGCGTGTGAGAAAGTGTGTGGTTGTGTGGTGTGTGTGCGCGAGTGTGGTGAGAGAGAGGGTGAGAGTGTGTGAGGAGAGTGTGTGTGTGTGTGTGAGAGAGAGAGAGTGTGTGTGAGAGAGTGTGTGTGTGTGTGAGAGCGAGTGTGTGGAGAGAGTGTGTGTCGTTGTGTGAGAGAGTGAGAGAGGAGAGTGGTGTGAGAGAGGAGTGGTGTTGGTGAGAGAGTGTGGGTGTGTGTAGTGTGTGTGTGTTTGAGTGTGTGTGCGACGGTCTACATAAAAAGTAATACATGCATACTTTATTATACATTATTATTAGTAATAATATCAATTGCAAATTTCTTTAAAAGATGGCATTTTATTGAAATTTTACAACAAGATTCTTTTATTTAATCACATTGCATTGCACTAACACATTTATTCACGCCAAATGAGGAACATCACAAGCAATTTATCATAAAATCCTCCAAACTTGCTCCTTCAGGCTCTCTTCATCCGTCAGAGTGAGATTTTCAGGATCAGCGAGAGCCTCGGAGCTGATGGCTAACAGAATAAAACACAAACACCCCTCAGTTGACACATTTTTAAGCGATAGCGGGGCACAAGCACGTCCCGTCAGGGTCACCAAACCAGCGCTTCAGTCTGATCTCAGAGCCGTCTCCACTCGTGTTACTACACAACACAGATTTGGCAGCTTGGCGGCCGCGACAGATGTTCCGCCATCGTGCTTCGCGTGGCTGGCGACGGTGTGAATGTGGGAGTGTAGCGTCTTTCCTCGTCGCCGCAGACAAAGCCGTGCAGTCGAAACAACACAAACAAACACACTCCAGCGCTGCCGCGTGAAGCTCACGGCTAATGACCGTCAAAAGAAAGCATGCAGTAGAACAGGAGTCGTGCAGAAGCCCCATCATTTCAGCTCGTTCTCTGAACATCAGCTGACACACGAGGTCAGATCATTCCTGCTCCTGGCAAATACAGTTTATTTACGGACTTAAAACAAGAACAACAACAATATATTTTTATATGATTATCATTTTTTTATATTTACATTTTTCTAATTTAAGACGATTTTAAATGCGTGTACAATAGTTTGCCGTGTGAGTTTTTGAATATTGTTAAGCAATAGCAATCACATATTTATAAATTTTCTCATTTAAAATATCTATTTGAAAGGTTGTGCGAGTCTGTGTGTGTGTGTGGTGTGTGTGTGTGTGAGTGAGTGTGTGTGTAGTGTGTGTGTGTGTGTGGTGTGTGTGTGCGTGTGTGTGTGTGTGTGGTGTGTGTGTGTGTGGTGTGTGTGTGCGTGAGTGTGTGTGAGAGTGTGTGTGTGTGTGGTGTGTGTGTGTGTGTGTGTTTGTGTGGTGGTGTGTGTGTGTGTGTGAGAGAGGAGATAGAGGGTGTGTGTGTGTGTGTGTGTGTGAGGGAGAGAGTTGTGTGTTGTGTGGTGAGTGTTGGTGTGTGTGAGAGAGAGAGAGAGTGTGGGTGTGGGTGTGTGAGTGTGAGTGAGAGAGAGAGAGATAGTGTGTGTGTGTGTGAGTGAGAGAGTGTGAGTGAGTGTGAGTGTGTGTGTGTGAGAGAGAGAGAGTGTGTGTGGTGTGTGGTGTGTGTGTGTGTGAGAGAGATGAGAGAGGAGTTGTTTTGTGTGTGTGTGTGTGTGTGCGAGAGCGAGTGTGTGTGTGTGTGTGAGTGTGTGTGTGTCGGAGAGAGAGAGAGAGGTGTTGGTGTGTGTGTGTGAGGTGAGTGTGAGTGTGTGGGGTGTGTTTGTTTGTGTGTGTGTGAGTGTGAGTGGGTGTGTGTGTGTGTGGGAGAGAGGGAGAGTGTGTGTGTGTGTGTGTGTGTGAGAGAGGAGGAGGGAGTATTTTGGTGGGTGTGTGGGGTGTGTGTGTGCGTGTGTGAGAGAAGAGAGAGTGTGTGTGTGTGTGCGTGAGAGTGTGTGTGAGTGTGAGTGTGAGTGTGAGTGTGTGTGTGTGGTGTGTGTGTGTTGTGTGTTGTGTGTATGTGTGTGTGTGAGTGTGCATATCTGAGTGTTGTGTGGTGGTGAGAGAGATGGAGAGAGCGAGAGAGAGAGAGGGTTGGTGGGTGTGTGGTGCGTGCAGAGAGAGAGAGAGAGTGGGTGTGTGTGTGTGTGGTGTTGTGTGGGAGAGGAGGAGGAGAGTGTGGGTGTGTGTGTTTGTGTGTGTGAGTGTGAGTGTGAGTGCGTGTGTGTGTGAGTGTGTGTGTGTGTGTGAGTGTGAGGGTGAGGGTGAGTGTGTGTGTGTGTGAGAGAGAAAGAGAGAGAGGGTGTGTGTGTGTGTGAGAGAGAGTGTGTGTGTGTGTGGAGAGAGAGAGAGGTGTGTGTGTTGTGTGTGTGAGTGTGTGTTTGTGTGTGTGTGTTTGTGTGTGTGGGGTGTGTGTGTGTGGTGTGTGTGTGAGAGAGAGAGAGAAAGTGTGAGTGTGTGTGTGTGTGTGTGGGAGAGAGAGAGAGAGAGAAAGAGAACGAGAGTGTGTGTGTGTGTGTGTGAGTGAGAGAGGGTGGGTGTGTGTGTGTGTGTGTGTCGTGTGTGGGGCACTGAAAGAAAACTTATGACAACTTTTTTAAGGTAAGTGTGCAAACAATTTTAGCTACATTTAAATTAAAAAAAATGTTGAAAGTTGGTCAACTAAATTTGTTTATTTAAATGTTGCTAAAATAAATTGATTGCAATCACTTACCTTAAAAAAATGTGTAAATTAAATTAATCATTTGTTTTCAGTGTATGGCAAATGTAGCATTTATTCATTTTCATATTTATTCATATTTACCTTAATTTTTTTACCATTATACTGTGCTATTTTAGTATTATTTATAACCTATTATAATATTTATTAATATTTTGAATAAGCTTTTATTTTTATATTTTCATGAAATGTTGTCGTAGAAAATAATGATTTCTAAATCTAATTTAAACACAACACACACACACACACATGATTCCACCAATCAGCTTTTCTTTGTAAAATGGAACAGCTTCTTAAATAACTGAATGTGCACTCTTAACTTCAGCCAATCAAGCATTATATTATTATATTATGATAATTAAGCACTATTTAAATGATAGAACTAGTGATCAGAACTAAAACTTGGTAACCATGAATTAATTCATATTTGCCATTTTAACTGAACTTAGTTCGGTGGGGGTGTTTAGATATTGTTGGTCATAGGTACTAGTAATTATTATTAATAGATACTACTACTACTATTATTATTATATGCTGGTTCATGAAAATATATCACGTTGTCAGCATTCAGCTTCGAACTGTTTGTGGAAATCAAACCAGGGAGGTAATAGATGAGAGCAGCCAAATGAGAAGATGTGCGCCGCATTAGCTCCGCTCACTGCCGAGAAACCGGCATATCTTCTGCTGGTTCTTAAAAGCTGAATAATTCTAAACGAACTCTGTTATTTTGACAGGAAAATAAAACAAACAGAATATGCTTTACATGTAGCGCGTCGATTCAGCGTGGTATGCAAGACTCTCGCTCTCTCTCTTTGCACGTGTGAGGAACACAGCGCTATCAGTAAAGCGACGGCAAGTCGTACCTTCACACTAGATTTTACGGTATGTCAAATACAGGTACGCTGTGTGCACATAATGCGCATCACACGAGATAAATGACATGATTCCATGAGCTGCATCCCCAAATCGCACAGACCGCTTGACGGAGAGCGAAACTCTCAAGCGCTCAGTCAGCGTGTTTCTCGAGTGAAAATCTGTGTTGAACGCCTCTCACACACATACTGGCGTGTAAGATCTAAGAATTTATTAGCCAATGGCTAATGCTAGACATTATTTAGTCGCCCAGAGTAAGAGTTAGTCGCATTTGCGAGTGATTTACTCGCAATGTAGAGGGTTGGGGCACGGTTACTTTTCTGCTGAAAGAGTATTTTCTTGTAGAAAGTAACCCAATAAACTGGATTTATAACTTTGAAAAATCCTTTATTGAAGTGTAGAACTAATTTTTACTTGGAAATTGATGGTCAATTTTATAACTAAATACAACGAAATGGCAAGTAACATTAAATTGATCATGACATTTTGAGGTAGAAAGACTGAAATGGTAATTTCTTGTAAAAAAAAACAACTAAAAAAAAAACAAACCTTTTTAGACGAGTACTGGTTGCTTTTAAGAGCAGATCTAATGTGCTGCCAATCAACGTGATAGAAAGTAACGCTTTTATTCATCAAGGACGCATTAAATTGATCAAAAGTAACAGTAAAGACATTTATAATGTTACAAAAGATTTCAGATAAATGCTGTTCTTTTGAACTTTCTGTTCATCTGTGAATCCTGAAAAATAAAATGCATCACGATTTCCACAAAAATATTGTGACCGTTTTCAACGATTAGGGGATTAATTAATGAGATCTTATTGTAAAGTGTTACCTATTGGTCTTTAAAATTCTTTTGCACTTTAATCTGTGTGAAATTATTTATTTGATATATTTTTGCTTTATTGTAGTTAAATGTTCAGTTTCGTTTTGTTACAAGAAAAAAGTTATTAAACCCGTTATACTTTATTATGACAACACTATTTTGCAGCTAAATTTCAATATCGTGATAATACCATACACCGTGATAAAAGCATTAGCAATTAATCGCGACATTAAAATTTGATACGATCATATGCTCACTTCTGAAACGGACTATTCATGAAGAGCGAAAAACACAACGCAAACCATGAGTCGTTTGAGGATTATTGTGACAGATATTACTATAACAGTACAATGTCTTAATTTAATAATAATAATAATAACAATCCTAATACTAATTAGGGGTGGAACGGTTCGAACCGTACGGTTCGGCACGCGCTAGGACCGCGGTTCAACTTAAATCTGACAACGCATCTGTAATACGGTTTGCTATAAATAACACGTAAAACAAACAGGGTTAAGCTAATGTATGTTTCTGTTGATGGATGTGCATTCTGGCTTCTCGATTAGGGATGAAAATTTCTTATCACGATTATAGTAACCAAAATTATCACGGTTATCGGTATTATCACGGTATTGTTAAAATGTGCTGGAGATGTTATAAAAGTACCGACACATAAATCACTTCAAGTTTTATATTTAAAAATCAACAAACAACAAATAAAATGACTTTTTGTTTGCACAATCACTAAAACAATAACATTACCAACGATGTTCGGATTTTAAATGACAACAGTTTAATAGCATGTTCAAATATCTAATGTAGATGTTCAAATAAAGCTTCGAAAACGTTTCATAAAAAGGTAAACCTCACATCAGCCTTTAAATAAAGAAAATATATAAGTCAAAATGATAATTGATTAATAAATTATTATATGTATTTATATGCTCCATAAATAATTCTAGACAACTTATCTGAATTGTTTAAGCGTGTTTTTCATCAACCAGTCAAAATTTCCAGCAGGGCATGCAAATTCTGTCCGTTTTTGGCCAGAGAGAAACTGCACACAGGCTGAATGTAGATATAGGTCTCTGTAAATCCACTCTCTGACACTAGGTGGCGCTGATGGAGAAGCTGACTTTTCCCGTAACCTCCGTGGACACCGCAGTATTGCAATTAAGAACACTTTCTTTAGGTATTACACGGAGCGAAGATGAAAACAAAATGCCATTGATTAGTTTTTGAAGACAGCTTCAGAGGTACATTCATATAATTCATTCATATATTAATTTGTATAATTCCCTTCGCACTCTTTTAAAACCTCCCAGCTTTTCCGCCCTGTTTTCACTCAAAACGAAAAGCTCTGCGTGCTGTGCGCACGTGACACTGTTACTGAAAACTGTGCTTTATGCTGGACAGTATTTATTTATCGCGAGTTGTTCAAATCCCGGTAATTTAATACGGTTTTAATGATAATTAAAATATGAAACGGTAATACTAACCGTCTGGAATTTTATCATGCTTTATCGTCAAACCGGTAATCGTTACATCCCTATTCCCAATACATTACAACAACAGCGATGAACAAAAAAAAAACGTGGCAAAGGCATTCACTCTTGTTCAATCGCGAACTCGTATGCGGGAATATGAGCCTTTATCCGTCCTCACCGGGAGCTGATAGCGCACGAGCACAGGTGAGACCTGAACAGCACACGCTGATATCTGTGTTTAAGCTAAACTCGTTTAAGCTTTGCCGGTTTAAACATTTAAGAGCCAGAAGACGCGAGCTCGCGCGCGCGCAGTGAGAAGATTTGTGCGTGCGCTCATCCGAAGCGCAAACCCGCGCCTCAGAACGCGCGCAAATATTAAGCTTTCTCTGAAGTTTTGTTTAAATGGACAAATTCACACAAAATTATGTCAAAAATGCCCGTCTTTGTGAGTATCCTATAGCAGACATAGCCGGCTGAACATACCGTATCAGTGCATTCTCTTAAAGTGACAGCACTTTCTTAATATTAATCAAACAGCAACAACATGGAAATCACTCACTGCTCTTGACTGAATAGCTTTTGTAACTTTAATAAAGATTCATCTTTAATTTATACAGTCAAATATACAATGCTGCTATTACTTTATTCAATTTCTGTACCTAAAAACTAATGTTAGACCTACTAAAAACATGAAAATCACTGTTTATTTTATATCTTTATTCTATTGTATTTATTTGTGCTGTTGTTTGTAGTTAGATTATTTGTTCTTATTTTATTTATTTTTATTTGACAGTATAGTTTTTGCCTAAACCCCCCCCCCCCCCCCCCCCCCCCCCCCCCCCCCCCCTTAGCACAACCGAACACGTTACCGAAAAACCGTGATACGAACCGAACCGCGAGTAAGTTGAACCGTTCCACCCCTACTACTAATACTTCTAATAATAACATTTTAAAATATAAAAATTTAATTAAAAACAAGTTTTTAGGAATAATAAATTTTTTTCTTCCATGTTTTATTTTATTACATTTTTACCTCTGTTGTGCAGCACTTTGTTTAATTAGACATGCTTTTTGATTACTAGAATTTTAGTTAACCAATTTTAATGGGGGGGGGATCGAAAAATGGAAAATGGAAAAACAAGGAGTTTAGAAAAAAAACGAATTTGATAATATGTTTTGCGATGACTAAACCACTATTTTTTTTTTTTCTTTCAACGTAAAAATAATATAAATTAAAAATGTTACAACAAACATATAAATTAAAACTGAAGATATGCGTCAATGGTGGGGTTTTTTGACCTATTTTCCCGTCTTCTTATGGTTTGGGCGTCTCTGATTTAACTCGATCAAAGCGCGTGCAAAACCGCAGATGCGCTGGCACAGAAGCGTCTCAGTAACTTTTATTAACGAAGGAGAACAAGGACTTGGGCCTGTTTTATGACTCTGACATTGACCTGCTCCCGAATCCCGCTGCTCACGAGAAGGATGATTCTTTCGCTCAGAGGTGTTCAAGGAGAGGAAAGAAAAGGTCGCTGGGCATCCGGATAATTACGGATAACTTGCTAGATTCCCCATCGATCACACGCGAGGAAGAGCATGCGTGACTGACTGCAGCGACGGAGTAACTCATCTAGAATTTGAGTAATTATTACTGCAAAAAAACTAAAAACTGAACCAGACACCATAACACATTTAATGTTAAATTACGTTTGATAATATAAGATATAGATAATCAAACATTTTAACATTAAAAACAAGATAAAAATAACATAAACTAAATAAATAAAACATTTGATTACAAAAAAAAAAAAACTTTATTAAATATATAATATGAATAGTATTGTATACATATTACAAAAATAATATTAATAAACAAATATTGAAAATAAACAAATAATTAAATAAAATAACTTTAGAAAAATTATTAAAAATAAGTGTAATTTATTTACATTTAATTGTGAATGTTACCATTGAGTAACCGTTTTATAATGTTGACAATGTAAGTTTGAAATATGAAAAACAATATAAAATAAACAAACAAACATTGACAGATAAAAAGGAAACCATACACAATACTATATTAAACAATATAGTAATAGTGTTGTAATTCATTAATCTAAAATACAGAAATATTAAAAATAAGAAAAAAACATTAAAATTAAAATAATTTAAATAAAAAATAAAAATTTTAATTTATTTTAAATGTTTAGTTAAACGGTCAACAAAGGTTTCATAATGTTGATAGGTAAGACATTTAGGAAAATGAAAATAAAATGTTTTTAAAATGAAAAAGCAATAAAGTAAAATAAAAAATTAAAGTAAAATGATTTTAAAAAAAGCGCACACAAAAATATTTAAATATAAATGAAAAATTATTAAAATAAAATGAAAAATATATAATGGTTAAATATAAATCAACTACAAAGTTGATTATTTTTTACATAATATTCAATTTCATTTCATACAATCGTTTAAAATGTTACCATTACTTTTAAAACTAGGGATGTACCGATATGAAAATTTTGGCCGATACGATAACGATTATTCTTTATTTTTGAAAGCCGATAAAAACGCTATGTTGGCCGGTAAATCTATATCCAAATTGTTATATACTTTTGAGAGCCTGATTACAAAAAAGGTCTTATCATTAAAAGCCACATCCCAAACACTTCAACATAAGCAGCCTAGTTTGAACGGTGTACGTTTTAAAAATATTTTTACTCTCCAATTACCAAATTTAGTCATAAAAAAGTCTTACAAATAAATAAAATAATGCATAAATAATGCAAACAAGTCACTGGACATCATTACACGTGTAAAGAATCAAAATGAAGGCGCCACAGATAAATAAAAACAGAAGGATATAATGTTATATACACGACATTCCAAATCATAGTTATTAATGTTGTGCACTGCTGTTTGAGCTGCGTGCGGTGAGCTAAAGATGATCACCGGTAAACTGAAGCGCTCTTTTAACTTAACCAAACGCATTCTATATGAGATAAATCAGATATACATCAAATAAACACAATATTACAACGTACAATTGCACAAAAGGCTGCAAACGAACAGCGCGCATCTGAAGTGTCTCTGAAGGAAATAATGCATTATTTATCGGCTTTAAGATATCGGCCAAATTTTCTTATCAGGCCGATACCGATAACAGAAAAAATGAGCATTTATCGGCCGATACCGATATGGTGGCCGATATATCGTGCATCCCTATTTAAAACGATCTTTTTTTACAAATAAACGATAATGAATTGCTAAACCACTACAAGTGGATAAAAGACAGTTCAGTTGTCAAAATCACAAAAGAAAATGAAAAAATGAAGCGTGCACCGATTCATAATCCATAATCCCGCACCTCTTTTTTTAAAACAAACTGCAATATGAGACGTAACCGGACATTAAACTGAGTCATGATGAAAAGGGAAAGTTTTCAGATCAAGGTCTTCATCCTTTACGTCTAGTGTACGGCTGGAATGAAGACTGAACTGATGTGCTGCTTTGAAGCATGATTATTATTATTCAAACATGATTCACACACATCCCTCAACTACAATCGGTTTCATTTATACTTCATCTTCCAAGAAGCTCCATTCACTGAATTAAGAGTCCAAACACACACTGAAGATGGAGATTCCTTTGCATTACAAAACCCTCATGACCCCAAACAGCATTTGCATGAGTGCAGACGTGAGAGCTCGTCTGATGGCCAAAAAGCCTGGACATGATAAAGATACGAGTGTTTTGCATGATAATACGAGAGCCAGACACATGCATCTGATGAGCCACCATATGCCACCGTCTATAATCACTACTGCATACAACACAGAACACGCCAATGACACGTCTGCGATTAGCACATACATGTATTTTACATTTTACATGCATTTACATGAATGCCATTAGCAGAGGCTTTTATCCAAAGCGACTTGCATTGCATTCATTGCTTTCACAGCATGCTCTACTGTTTAAACAATGTATGCCCTATTTTATGTGCAACTCATGTACTGTGGTAATTATACGGCACTCTAAAAAGTGGTTTAAGGAATACCAATGCAATGCAATGTCCTTACCAAAAATCATGGTACTTTTTAAACACTTTTTTTGGAATAAGCATGAGCTCAGCAAGCTTGCAAGGTTCGGAAAGTGAGAGTAGGTTCTTATTCTGAAAATGGTTCTATTTTGTAGCGGGTTTTTTTATGTTTAAAAAAACATAAAACTGGGTTTAAAAAATGTGTTTAATACGTTCATCCTTGTTGCAAATTGTTACTTTAAAAAAAAGTTTAAAAATACAAAAAAAAAGAGTTAATAATTTGTGTTTTACGACTTTTTAACAACTTGTAGTTACAGCTTTGTTGCAAATCGTTACTAAAAAACAAAAAAATAAAGATGTTTATAAAAATGATTAAAACAGAAATGCGTTTAGAAAAACCCGTTTAAACTTGTACAACCTTGTTGAAGTTCAGCAACTTTCTAAGCATTTGAAACAGAGTCGTTATTAGTCAGAAAATGGTTCTATTTTGTAGGAAAATAAAATGGGTTTAAAAACGCATGTAAAAAGATAAAAATGGATTTAAAAATTGGTTTTTAAAAAAGTTCAATTTATTGTAAATCGTTTCTAAAAATAAAAGTTTTAAAATGTGTACACCGTGTTGGAAATGTAAAAAAATATCTTATATATATATTTATTTTACAATATGTTGCAAAAAACAAACATGTTGTGTAAAATGTTATGAACAAAAAAATTTTAAAAACTAAATATTTAAAATAAGGTTAAAAATTATGTAAATTGGTACTAAAAAAATAGAGCCTGACCGATATATGTTTTGCCGAATTATAGGCATATGAGCTAGTCGCGATTATATCGGTATCGGACGATAGGCCATTTGTTGTACTGAACATTAATTGCAGATAAAATGTTTGAATGGGTGTAATTACGTAGTCTGCACCGGGCCCCCATGTTTGCTACTGCGACATGTGGAGGAAACGCTTTAAAGCTTTAGGGTCTATGGAAAAACCATTGAAACTTGACGGCCACATCTCCGTAAGGGTCCGGTGTGAGACAAAAAACCCCCCAGAATTTAAATGTTACTATGGTAAAATAAATATTCAAACAACGCGCGTTACAACTAACACCCCGTTACTTTGTGCAGCGCACTCCATCGAAAGTTATTGGTAAATGCCCTTGCAATCTCTGTCCCACTAGAATGTTGAATCCCACATTTGAAAAAAATGGGTTTATGTATAATTTTATTTAATTTTTTTTTTTTTCTGTGTATGTATTACTGTATTCTATTATAGTACCAGTCAAAGGTTGGACACACGAATGTGAAAGGTCCAACTTTTGACTGGTACTGTACTATAATATACACAAAGAACATCGGCCGATATATCGGTATCTGCCTTTTTTTTTACTCCCTAATATCGGTATCGGCCCCAAAAAACCCATATCGGTCGGGCTCTACTAAAAACAAACATGCTTAAGAATGTTTATGAACAAAAATGTGTTTAAACTAAAAAATTTCACTTGTAAATTGTTACTAAAAACAAAGAAAATGCGTTTAGAAAAATGTGTTTAAAAATGTACAACCTTGTTAAAATTCAGCGACTTAGCAAGGGTTTGAAACTAAAACTCTCCGAAAGTACTAAAATAACCATTAATGAAATCATAAAGGAGCATGGAAGAAATTGCAGAATTGCTGAATTCCTCATTATTTTTCCTAATAACAGCAGACCGATATGGGTTTTTTGAGAAGAACTTGGTCAAATTACTAACCCGTCTAACAGAGCATTTTCCTAATCTAGTTGTCTAATAGATATAACATTGCATATTATGAATATCGTTGGCTCTGATGATTTTTGCTCCTCTTTTGTAGCGTCTGCTAAGTGCATAAAATCCAGTTTCTTATTTCATAAAAACTTGTCTACTTTGGTGAGAGGAACAACCTGATCATCAACCAAACTCCTTCACAAAAGATACATAAAGCGCTCTTTACTCCATCACCTGCAAGCGTCCAAAAACACCAAATCGTGTTTCTCTTCTGGTGACGCTCACTCTCATTCAGACGCTCCGAATCTATTTATAGCCGCTGGCGAGAAACACAAACCTCAAGGAACAATGATCATCATAATCAGGCCAGATCGCAATAAAAACAACCCCGGAGAAAGTTCACGAGGACTAGCAGGTCTGATGTTTGATTTCGAGGAAGAGACCGAAACACGGCTTCCTTCCCTTCAAACACAAACATGTTCAGGGTTTAAAGAAGGACCTGATTTCTTCCCAGACGGAGGGATTTGAGAGGGAGTTTTTAAGTAGGTCAGGCGTTCTGTTGGCGTATAGAGTGATGTACATGCAGCTGCATGAATCCAAACATCAGCCGATGGAGAACTTCAGCAGGATAAAAGCCAGATTAACTGCTATACCAACCAGCAAAACACACTCCCACCAGTCAGCCGAGAACTCACTTATGAGCCTCAAACTTAATGCACGAGGGTTGTGTTTTATAATGATTTTACCTTCAGAAATGTGAATGCCTTAAAGGGATAGTTCACCCAAAAATGAAAATGTGTTGTTAATTTACTCACCATCAGACCATCCCATATGTTTTTTTTTCCTTCAGTAGAACAGTATAGAAGATTTTTAGCTGAAACCGTGGTCTTTGGTGATTTATATAATGTCATATAAGTCAATGGCTACCAGTACTTTGAGAGCCAAAAAAGCACATACAGGTAACACAAAATTAATACCCGTGGCTCTTGACCTTATATTGTGGTCTTATGAAGCAAAATTATCAGCTTGTGCAAGAAACTAGGGGTGTGCAATAATGACAGGAAATTATATCTCCATATATACTGGGATTTTTTTGATAAGTATAATTAAAAGTATATTTCGCGGAGTGTGTTTTTGTGTTTGGTTTAGGCCCGTCATGGATAAATAAATATAACACTAAAACTGCCAGTAGTTCTGTCTTAATGAGGATTAATATTGAAAATCATTAATTCAAAGAGTCATTCAAAGAGCGATTCATTAGAAACAAAGCAAGTGACCGTTTATATAAATGGTCATTGAATCACTGACTCAGTTGATTCTTTCAGAAACAGATTCACTGCAGTGTTGCTCTGAGATGCTCAAATATTCTGCGCAGCTTTGATACAAAATATTTCATTGGCGGAAACGAAAAAAAAAAAAAAACAGACCATATTGACTGTCAGTCGTCTGAAAGTGAGATTTGATTGAGTAACTTGTAGAGCTGTGCTGCTATGTTTCAGACATTCGTCTGATTTGATGAACTGGCTCATATAGTTCACTAAAGAGAACCGGTTCAAAAGAATGATTCGTTCGAGAACCCGACATAATAGTAATAATATTGTAAATAATGTTCAGTTTATTGCACAGACCGATCGTTTCGCTTCATAAGACCTCAACATATCATCAGGAGCCACTGGGATTAATTTTATGTTGCCTGTATGTGCTTTTTTGGCTCTCAATGTGCCAAGCCCATTAACTTGCATTTTTTGAATCACCAAGGACCACGTTTTCAGATAAACGTCTTACTGTTCTACTCAAGAAAAAAGTCACCTACATCTTGGACAGCCTGAGGATGAGTACATTTTCTGCAAATTTTCATTTCTGGGTGAACTATTCCTTTACGCAAGGGTAGGGCTGTGCGATGTACCAAATCTGGACTTTTTCATCAATCTTCTTAGGCCTGACCGAGATATCGTTTTGTCCGTTATTATCGTCGATTATATCGGTATCGGCGAATATGCCGCAGATATGAATTTTTTTTAACAGAACATATAATGCAGATAAAATGCTTGAAATGGTGTAATTACTTAGTGTGTCCAGCAGAGCGCACTCCATTGTTTGCTACTGGCGACCTGGAGGAAACGCTTTAAAGCTTAAGTCAATGGAAAACCATTGAAACTTTGAACGGCCATAACTCTGTAACGGCGCGGCGGATTCGCACCAAATTCGGGGGGTCCCTTCAGTTCGAGGAACCCTCTCGAACGCGAATCAAGTGTACGCCTCGAGGCCCTCTTTCGAATGAGACCAACCCCACGTCGATAGCCCCTGGAGTTCGGGAGTTACGGGTGGTTAAATTTGCGGTCCGGCGCTGACCGATCTAGTGATCCCGGGGGGCTACCGATGCGCGGAGGGTGGCATTTGAGAGGGCTCCTCGAGCTGAAGGGATCCCCTGAATTTGGTGGAGATCCGCCGGCGCGTTCGCGAGATAGTGACACCAGTCAACACTTTCCCTTCAGTAAGGAGGTTTCTTGTTCAGGCAGCATTCGCTTTTTTTACTCCCTAATATCGGTATCATATCGGCTCCCAAAAAAAAACCCATATCGGTCGGGCTCTAAATATTATCCACTTTTTCGCCTCAGGTGTGACGCCCGAAACGTTTCAGAAGTTTCTAGATTGGCAACCGTATTTAAATACGCGACTGAATCTGAAAATGTGATGTTCGGCAGTGATGACCAAGCAACGGATAGGACAAAAACAATACACATTTTGACGGTATTCAATATAAATCTTGACAATATTTGATATACGTCTCAATATTTTTGCATTGGCTCTAATGAAATCGTTAATGGAATAATTAAAGATTAAATGCAAAATCCAAAAAATAATAATCTAGAAACTTACTGTGCTGTAAAAAAAAAACTTTTCAAAGTTACAAACAAAACAAAGATTATTAGAGTATGTTTTACAAGAAAATACTATTAAATTTTTTACTACTACAAAATGTCATGTTTAATTGAATGTTACTTGCCGTTTCTTTGTGAAATTTACAGTGAAAACTGTTTTACACCAATTTTACTAAATGAACACAAAGGAACATTTAAAAAAATTACTTAAAAGGTACCACCATACAAATATAAAAATATGAAAATTATACAAAAACTTGCAATTTTCCTTAATAAAAAAAGTTCTTTAAAAAAACATGAAGAGCAAAGAAATGCATTATACATGACACAGATCTTGTAGTTTGCAAGTCTTAACGCACAAATCAGATATTTTGTTATTAGTCAATCGTTGCATTTCTGGATTCAATCTTGCATTGCATTTGTCAAACCAGAACTTTCTGAAACGTCTGAAAGCAGGCGAAAATGGGAGTGAAACTGTCTTTATAAGCTAAATATATTGCATTATACACAATATTCCCTAATTTTATATCGTCAGCAGAATAACTGCGATAATAACGCTAGAATATTCGATGCAGGATTATATGATGAAAATGTTTTACTTTAGAAAAACACACACTGATGAACAATTCACAATAGACCGCGAACATTAATTAAACTCTTTTTGTTATAATGCAAGTCAAGTCTAAATTATTAAGCCTGACTTGCATTAATTCTTCTTTGTAATCTCGGTGCCCTTTTTAAACAGCATCCAAACCTCTGACTAACAATGACATCAAGTTCAGGCAAAATATCGAATTTTGCTAACATAAATAAATGGCAACTTGTCTCTGGAGGCTCGGAGAAAGACTTTCCCACGCACTGGTGGTCATTGACGGCAGGTGGTCACCGCTGGGTTTTCCATGACAAAAGCGTGGCCTCCTTCACCCCGAGATCCACGTCACACACCGTCTCAGCCTTTTCTCACACAGAGTCACTACAACAATGACTGCAAACCCCTCTCCAGACTAATTATTCTGTTGACTTGAGCGACGCTTCGGGATACGACCTCCAACCAAAGACATAAACAACGTATTTGACTCGACTGGATGACTGTGTTAACTATGAGGGAAAAAACTGAGATATAACGAATGTGAAGCTTCTGCAGCTAAAGATTAACCATTTAAATCTATTCATCTTGGTTAATGTTCATATACTATTGTTTATTGTTATACGAGTTTTGATGTTAAAAATGCAATATTAACTATTAATTATTGGTTAGTCAAGTATTAATTATTGTTAGTCAATGCAATAGTTAACATGAACTAAGGTTAACAATCTTGTTGCTAATTGTTACAAAAAAACTAATGTGATTAAAGAATTTTTAAAACAAACAAAAAATGTGTTTAAAAGATGTTTAACTTGTAATGTGTTATTAAAAACAAAACAAAAACATTAAAGTTTACTTTTTGAAAGCAAAACATTAAAATGGGTTTAAAAATGTTTCAAAATATTAAGAAAAGTTTTTTTAACAACAAATGTTACAATGTTTCTAAACATAATGTTAAATTGTTGTAAAAAAAATCAAATAAAACGTTTTTTAAAAAAATGCTTAAAAACTATGTATTAAAAGTTTAAATGAACAACCTTATTGTAATTGGTACTAAAAAATAACAAAAATTTTTTTTAACTAAAATTAATTTTAAAAATAAATGTGTTTTTAAAAACAAAAAAGTTTGAAAATGTTTAACTAAACTTTTAAAAACAAAAAAAGTGTTTTAAAAAAAGTTAAATAAATGTATTTAAAACAAATGTGTTTAAAATGTACAACTTTATTGTAAGAGGTTACAAAAAAAATTAATATCTATATATATATTAAAAACAAAACAAATTGTAAAAATAAATATTTTTTAATTTAATTTTAACAAAAAAAAGTTTAAAAATGTCTTTAAATTATGTTTAACTAAACTTTTACTCAAAACAAAAACAAAAGTGTTTAAAAAATATTTTTAAATAATGCATTTAAAACAAATGTGAAAAAATGTAAAATGTCTTTTTTTGTTGAAACCGTAATTAGGATCAATTCTTGCGGTTGCTTCTTCAGAAACCCTAAAACAATCATCAGGGAAACTGAATAATTCATGAAATCTGAACCAGAATCATGAAATTCCTTCCATTTCCCATCTCTGGATATTAGTATGCGTTCCGCTTGCTCTTCCAGCGTGAGATATTTTTACACTCTTTCAATCGAACAGCTGAGGGCCGCTGATGTCTGGCGACAGCTGGAGGTCGAGATGGAGACGGAGAGGTCATGAGAGGAGCCTGGGAGTCAGGATTATCCACACATTCCTCCATCTGGAGCGCCGAGGAAGCATCTGCCCCATCTCCATCTCAAAAACCCCGGAGCCAGAGCCCCAATAATGACTCCTCGCACTGAGGAGACGTCTGCTCACGGATCTGCTCTCTCAGGGGGAAACAGTGTGATCGCAGAGGTCCTAACACACTGTATGGTGTTCACACATACGCTTAAAATAATCTTTTACCTTCAGAAGACAAGCACTGCTGAAAAACAGCCGGCACACATACATATGGGAGCTCACAATATCATATTATGGTTGAAAGCTGCTACAAACCAGTCAAATATTAACAATCTCACTTCACATTATGCCTTACATCCAGGGCCGCATTAAGACCTTACTGGGCCCCGGGGCTATGACTGACTCCAGGGCCCCCTATTACAAAAGTGATTCGTTCAAGGAGAGTGATTGATTTTCTTTCTAATGTTTGATTAATATTATTGACATACATTTTTAACAGCAGCTAAATTAGGCTGCTTTAGAGGAATAGCTCACCCCAAAATTAAAGGTCTGATGTTGTTCTAAACTTGTTTGAGTTTCTTTCTGCTGTTGAATGTAAAAGTATATATCTGGAACAATACTGGTAACCCAACAGTTGCTGGGCCCCCATGACTTCCATATGAAAAACAAAATACACTATTGGAGTCAATGGGACCAGAAACTTTGTAGTTACGAACATTCTTCAAAATATCTTCTTTTATTTGAGGAAAACAAAGAGAAATTAATCTAGGTTTAGAAAAACTTGAGTGAGTAAATGATGACTAGTATTTAATTTGGGTGAACTGTCCCTTTAAAATATCATCATATTAGGATCTCATACAGCCTACTACACATACTTTATATTTAACTATTAACGTTCCTTTAAAACACAAAGGACTATGTTGACGAGAAGACGTTTTGACACATAATGCATATGAACGTTTAAGCACAGACGCAAAAAATAACTCAAGTTTAGACTGGCGCTGTACGAGCAGGTGCGCGCACGCGACCTCAGGCCGGGACCGTCGTAAACGGCTGCGCATTTGCCAAAATGACTCTGCCCATGCTTAATGTCCCTAGAACAGTTACATGTGTTTTAACCCCACAATGCTTAAAATGCTTTTAAATGAAAAGCTTAACCTACATCATGCCGCGCAAAACAACTGATATATTTCTACCGGTTTATCTCTCAACCCATAAGTGAATATACTTTGTTCAAACACAAAAAGCAAAATAGCCTACATCCATCAAGTTGTTAACTAATCGAAATATCCTAAAATCTGTGGGGACGATGACGCAATAGGGCCTTTCGAACCGCAGGAACCTTTTCATAGTACCAGAACTAATTGTGAAACTACCCAATTTTGGCGTTTTCGCACCGCCGGAACTGGGTGCGATTTAAGTACCGGACTGCCTTTTTCGAGAACCAAATTAGCTCCTAATACGGAGCAGGGTCTAACCAGCACAACTGGAGGGTTTTTTATTTTTATATTTACTAATCGTGACGTAAGTAGACATTGAGTGGCCAAACGCGTATGAAAACGCCCTCAACCACATTGATTTAAAACGCCGTGTAAACATACATAAACATTGTGTCAGCTTATTTCGCAAGTATGGAGAACAGCGATAGATGGACGGCGCTGAAGTGCAGGCACTTGTAGCAAATGGAGCACTGCCAGTTGTCGTTGGAGATTCTAGTCCTCCTTTCCGTTCTTTCAATCGCTTTACGTATACGTCGGCATTCCATGTCCATTATTGTGAAACCGAGAGACACAACAAAAACACAGCTCCGAACACAATGTCCTCCATCCTCCTGTTGTTAATGTTCTTTGTTTCTGTTGTTGAACGCAGCGAACACAAATGACGTCGCTGTCGACCGGCTTACTTCACTTCTTAGTACACACTGTCGGTGCTAATGCAACCCTTTAAATGGTACTGGGGAAATAGTTCGCGCAAAATCGTCCAAGTACTTTAGTACTGTACATTTAGTTCGGGAACTAAAGCGGTGCGAAAGGCAATTAGTTTTATAGCTTCGTGTGGCCGGTCCACTGCTGTGACAACAACTTCCACTCCATCATCAGCTTTAGTAAAAAGAACCTGCTAGGGGGGACTTTTAGAATCTCTATCTCACGTTTCCCCTCTATCCTAATTTTTTTTTTTTTAGAATAGCCCCTCTCTCACTTAGAATAGTATACATTTTTCTTATCGAAGATTGTTCTTTGCATGACCATTCCCAGATTATGCCAGAACGAAGGGAAGAGATGTGAATGCGGACATTGCAGCGATCACCTGATTGATACGTGGTGCACGGGTCGTTCAAAAGTAAAAATATAGAATAAATGCATTTGATTGGTAAACCAAATTCAAACGTTACGTTTTAATCTCTAAAGGTAATGCATGGAATATATGGAAAAGCTTCACTAAATAATAGTGCTAATAAGTGAGGGGCGGGGCTTTGGCAATCGGCACTACCTATGACCAGTCAATCTACTCCACAGCCAATCACGGGCCCCCTCCTTGCTCGGGCCCCGGGGCTTCAGCGCCGCCTAGCCCAATGGTTAATGTGGCCCTGCCTACATTCTTAAATCATTAATCCCTAATCAATGACTGTTATTGGGAACAAAAGCTGAAAAAGCTGGCAATAAAATAAATATAAATATTAAGAGAAAAACAAAAACAAAAAAAAAAAAGAATGTTGCTTTGTAACTAAACTGTACTAGCTTAGTACATTATTGGGTTTGTCTTTTTTTGTAGTTATATATAATATACATACATACATATACAAAAAATAGATATATAGTAATTTTAGTTCTTTAACTTAAAATTAACTAAGTTTGAGTAGTTTTTGTGATGTGGTTCTGTCATTTTTAGTAGTTTTTTAAATATTCTAGTAATTTTAGCTCTTAAATTAAAAAAATTTATAGTGTTCAAGTTTTTGTAAATTTTTAGTCTTTTTTTTGTCATTTTTAGTAGTTTTTTTTTTATATTGTTAGTAATTTTAGTTCTTGAACTTAAAATAACTAATAATTTTTTACAGTTAATTGCAAAACAATGCATTTTATCAAACATAAATATGTATTACTATTTGCACTGCATTTAGGGTGAAACATGGACCTGTACATGAGAGAGTCATGCACCTTTCAAACTTAAAAAACAATTAATATTCGGTAATATTAATTTAACTGCACTAACACTATCGGATGAGAACTAAATTTGGACTGAACAGGATTGAATAATAGCACTACTGTCTTCTGTAGAGCTGCTTATAGCCAAAATTGAACTGTTTCATAATTGATCAAATTTGCATCATCAGCATTGTTATTTTCTGTTTATTTCTGTGAAGCTGCTTTGAAACAATCTGCATTGTTTAAAGCGCTATAGAAATAAATGACTGCACACACAGACCGTCCCGGACGAGCCCCCTTCTTCTGCGCTTTTCTCTAGGGGCCAGAAAGAAACTTCTGCAACAAACAAACAAAGTCCATCACAATGACGCGGACATTGAGCCATCAGCTCAACGACAGAATAAAACCTGAAATTACCTTGAAATTCCAACAGTCTAAATGGAATGCAGTAAACAAAACACTGAAACTGACTTCAAAGTTTTGATTGAATTTTTATTGAGTTAGGCTACACTTTTCATTTTCTTCACTTCTGAGCCAAACCCATCCATGATAGTGCAATAGAGCCAATTTCACTCATAATTCAGTTTAACTTGTTTAACTGCTAAGCTAGAGTGTTATAAGTTAACTTTTAGCGGATACATTACTGTTGCACAAAGCTGTGCTCAAGACATTTTTATTTATTCAATATTTTGGCTAATTTGATCAATGTATTTCTACAGAATTGCACCCAAAAATCAATGCTTAAAATGCATGAAATGCATGCAGATTTAGTGTTTCAGTACTATAGTGCTCAGTACTTGAGGAACTGTAATCGCCTATTACCATAACACAGTCTGTTGCACTGTAAACATACACGACTCAGTAATTTGGTGGAATATTTGAGGTAAACAAACCCCAAACTAAACCGAAGCTTCGGCATGTTCACAAGCGCTGCATGTGATGTACAACGAGGCCCGTGCGAGAGATAAGGCCTGCACAATATCACTGTTTAACTACGGCATCCCAGCCGCGCGGCACGGCCCAGATAAGTGTTATCTGTGCAGGTAAACAAACGGCACGAACAGCGAGATGTTTCTGCAGCATGCAACCGCAATCGGCACTCTTCAAACACGATTGCCTCATTTAAGAAAATAATGGAATATCCAACAATAACAAACCTGAAAAATTAGCCGAGACTTGCCAAGCAAGCATTTCATTGGCAATTACACAAGTGTAAATACGACACTCCTTGGACTCTGATCATCCGAATGAAACACGAGACCCTGAAAACGGCCCTCAGAGAACAACCACACGCAATGAAGAGGAAGATGAGCTCGAAGATTCAGTCGTTCAGCAGTAAGTGCACAAGCCTTTAACGTTTTAATTCATTCTGAACTCAATAACAGCCACTCTCCAGTCTCCAGCTCGTAAATTAAGGTTTAGAACCATTCTGCTAAACTGGTTTAACCAAACAGTACAAACTTAAATGCCCAACTCACAAAAAACTCACAACGGACGATAAAATCCCAATCCAAAAATGTCTCGGATGCCTCAAATGAAGCTATTTCTTGATTATTCTTAATCTCTGGCGTAAACAATCTCTGCAGTCATTTAATCTTGTTACAGAATGATCCAGCATTGCTTGAAATCACTTCCAAATTCAAGTACAGGTTCCCGCAAATATCTTAAATTTGCATTCTTATGAACTTCATGCATTCCAATAAAGTTGCATATAAATATATAAAAATTACCACCCAACATAAATACAAAACGAGACCTGAAACACAGCAAGCTGGCTTCTCTTTATTCCCAACAGGCCCTGAATAAAATGGATAGATCATTCACTAAAGACCTTGAAATGCAAAGTTCATAAGTGCTGATGAAGAAATGAATCCGGCAAAAGCAAATATAATTTTCAACACGCACAAAAATGCTGACATACCCCAAAAAAAACGAATTATTGATTACAAACCTCTGACACAATTATTGCTATTTGCCAAGTCAGGCGTCATTACTTTTAATGCCAAAACAAGTTTGACAAAACCCCAAACACTTAGTTTTAAAATTCATCATAAAATTATAAAAATTCCAGACTTCAACAACACAAAAAAGCAAAATAAAGCAATTTCTTGATTATTCTTAATCGCTGGCACAATCAATCATTTCTGTTGTTTGTTATTGCTCATATTGATCTTCTGCATCATTGAAACACGGCCCAAATGTTGTGCATTATGGGTAATAATCTGGGCGGCCGAAGATGTTCTCTCTGAACGTAACCATTTTGATCTTCATTTATCAAATCAGCTCTGATCTAAACCATGGGATTCGAGTATCTGCAACAGACTGAAAGTCAGGAGGAAAACACACATTCATAAAAATCAACGATTCTCCACGTCCAAAGCCAAAAGTCAATTATGGGCAATTTGAGCAAATCCCAGCATCCCATCTCTGTGTTTGCATAACATTTCACGTCCTAACGCAAAGATCTGACACGGCACAAAACGCCAAAAACGAGAGAGATTGTCGAGGTTTTACAACTTTCTGTGTAAAACCGATGCCAACCGATGCCAACAGATTCGTATAAAGACAATGCAATGCACACAATGCATTCACAATGCTCTCAAGATGCACATTTTACATAATCACATCTGTCTTTAGGCTATACCTCACACAAAATTTGCATTGAAAATTAATATTCAAGTACTGCTAACTTCCACATACTTGACACGTTCCCGATTGGAAAAGTTGCATTCCAATGAAAATCTTAAACTTCCCATTGGATATTACGACAGATGATTGATTAACCAGCCCATTTTTGGCCATTTTTATATTATTGGCACTGCCTGATGACCGATTCATTAACAAAAGTCATTAACAAAAGTCAATTTCAGAGTGCATGCATTTTGTTTTAAATGCAATCATTTAATTTTATTCTACAATGGAATAAAATTAAACTGAACTGGATGCCTGACTGTCAAAACAGATCTTGAAAAGCACTCATGAGACAAACAGGTTTCTGGATGTTGATTCGTAAGAAGCTCAACTCAAACACAATATTCCTGAGGGATCAGCACTTCATTTCAGACTGTTTGGGATTCAATCCCATTCAGATCCACCAAACATCATCACACCTCAATCACCGGGCTCTGATCTGAATGCAGTATATTAACATCAAACGTCAATGTGTGCACGTCAATCAAAACCATCCGTTTTCACAATACACGTAAATCTATTTACCGGTTTATTCGCCTGCCAAGCAATTCATTAATTACCCAGAAAAATTAAAATACACAAGACAGAATCCAGAAAAAAAATAAAACACGGAATTTGGGAAAATATAAAACAAATTTCATAGTGCCTACACGTTGGAGGTTTAGCCACATGACTAAGTGCACTACTGTAGTACTAGTGATGATTGACTTCGTAAACACATGAGAAAAACACATATTGTTGCTTTAAATCCCAGTTCTTGCTTCAGGCGACCATCCTCCACTTTCTCACAGACCCCCCCCCCCCCCCCAACCTCTCTCTCTCTTCTCTCACTCGGACCAGCCACCCCACCCATGCACCACAGCTCACATCCATATCGCAGCATGCAATCGGTTGTATTTCCCTCTGGATGATCTCCGGCACTGTTGATCGGAGCGCTGACGGACTCTACGGTGGCCATTTCAGTCCAGAGAGGAATTCCAGTCCGCCCCCCCTGACCAGCCAGAAAAACATGGATCTCACACACACACACACACACACACACACGGATGTGGGGGGAAAGCCGACTCACACCCCACTGTTCAAACAAGCACAAACCCAACAGATACGAGCAGCAAACGGAGCATTAGGGTAATTTGTTTCCACCAATAGAAGGCTGTTTAAGCGCCACACCGCCCTGCTTTTCTTTTTATGGCACCATGCACTCAGCCGGGGAATCTTGGAATGCTCTACACGAAGACTATTACACAACACACACACACACACACACACATTTATGAGCCCTCGCGGCATCACAAACGCATTAACAAGCCTGTCGCCAATGACAGAAACACATTTCACCTTCAACTCAGAAGGAGAAACTAAGAAATTGAAGGATTCGGAATGATTGTTTGCAATGTGATGCTGTTTTCATGACAATTAAACTAAATTTTCCCAAAACTCTCATGATTGTAATGCAAAAACGTTTTTAAAAAAAAGGTCATTTTAAATATTATATTATTTGAAAAGGTCACACTTTAGCTTGAAATCAGAAGGAAGAATTAAGAAATTATACTTTGCATGAGGAAAATTAAGGAATTTTTTGCATTGTGACTATTTATTTTCATGCCCATTAAATAACATTTTTCTCAAATTTCTCATGATTGCAATGAAAATAAAGTGTCACACACATAACTATAGTCACATTTTAGCTTTAAATCAGAAGGAAGAAATATTTTGCATCAAAAAAATTAAGGGATATTAGGAGTGTTTGCATTACGACCTTATTTTTGTGACAAAAGTTTACCAAAATTCTCACGATTGTAATGCAAGAACAAAAGTGTCACTCTCCTTACTATAACAGGATAATGAAAACCATCCCATCCACACACACAATTCTTTTTTATTTAATTCAAACTGAATAAATATTATATTAATATACTTAAATAATATATATTATCTAGTGACCAAACATGGGTTTTATCATGGCCAAAACAACATCTAGAAAGCAGGGTGTTTGTTATATACGAAGTAATAGAATTTAAAGACAGCTTGAATTTTACATAACATTTGCTCAAAAGTCACTGAAAGAAAGATGTATCCACTTAAAATATTTTTTTAATAACATTCACATATGTACGTAAATATCCATCACTAAACCTTCAGAAAAACACCAACTTGTCTCACTTTCTTCCTTTCTTCAAAGACAATAACCATCCTTCAAGACCAGCCTCTATTGACCCAAAAACACACTGACTTCTGACAGAAACATCATGTGACATTTCAAATGCACGTCTCGAAAGTTGCGTTCGAAGGTCCTGCAACCCAATACCGTGAAGCCTAAAGCAAAGTGCTTGAGGTTTTGGAGGAAAATACAACCCTGACCATTTGCTGTCCTTCATATGAACCTGGTAAACCAAAGGAGGCTTGATGGTTAAGCTAGTTAGGAAGCCAACAACCACAACACAACACACGCTGGTCTGGAACTCAAAGACTCGTTATATTCACAAAACGGAGACTTCACACGGTCCTCAAGACATCTGAGGAACAAAACCTCGACACTTAAAGATATGCATCCCTCAGAATGCATTCAGGTCCATTTCGACCCGCAAGAGACAAAAAAAGCATAATTTCTAGCAAGAGAAGCAAACTTTGCAAATGTTTTAAGATCCTCAAAATAACTTTTTTTTTTTTACAATTATTTTTTTAAGAGTTGTAACCATTGGAGCCAAAATGATCTATGAAGTTATATTAGTGCCAAAAAAATACATATTCAGCCATCTCTCACGCACTTTTAGGACTGAATTTTGTTAATAAACATGAATATGCACATCTAATAACAAACCACTGATCACTTTTTTCATCTGAAAGTTAAAGTTCATGCAAGTAAAACGAAATTACTTAGTTTGAAAACTTCTCAGAGTAAAATTGATGTTGTTTTGACTCGGTTTTGTTAGAAATAAATATATAGGTTTCATAACTTTGAGCAATCATGAGTTTAATTCAATTACATTCATTCCAATTCATTCATTTTTAGATTATATGTTCTTATAAATATCAAATAACATTATATATACACGTTGTTGTTGTTTTTTATACATTCATTTGTAATTTAACACTTCAAAGAATTTCCAATTTTGAATTTAATAAAAAAAAGGGGTAGATGCAATAATAACATTGTAACATTCATGGGAATTCTGTCCTGAAACTGAAACATTGTGTCCCTATCTCCAGTAGTATGATACATACATGCTCTGAAGATGTTTATTAAAGTGCACCGTGATGCTAAATGTTATTTAATCACAATTCAGCATGATATTGAGCTGTATAGACCCACCCCTCCCCCCAAAAACCTCCAACACAACAAAGCCACAGCAAACACACATTCACAGCATGCAGAAGACTTTATCAACATCTATGCATGTATTGTGTGATGCACTGAGGAATAAATCCTAAAAGACACTTGCACAAATCACTTAAATGAATGCATACTATATAATATGGATGCACAAATGATTTAGACACACATAGGAGCATGCATGACTTGATTCGTAAATGCAAAACAATTAAAAATCCTTGGACTGAAGGCTGGCTGAGGATAGTTATGAATGAATGCGAGCACTACATCTGCGAAAGGCTCACGCAGACACTTCAATATTTCAAATGCATTTATAATTACTCACCAAAAGCAGGTGTAAACGTGATTCCTAATGCAAACACGTGGCGTTTCAATGCAATGAAAAGCCACGTGCATTATTATATCACGCGTGTTTATATAGCAGAACATCAGAAAAACCATGCACATCTCACCCAAGTCTTGTCAAGCGAATAAACGAGCGCTTACCTGCACTGAAAGTTCCCAGAAGAAGTGCAAAAGTCAGCCAGGAGGCGAACATATTCCTCTAGTGACACAAAAACACCCCGGGTTTTCTCCTTTTCAGTGTTTTCTGCTTTGCACACATTTAAAGCGATCGGGGAAGCGCACACACACACGAGAGCCCGAGTGACCGTCGGCCTGATGTCCACCCACCGATCGGGCTTTAATCAAACTTTAACACATGCACAGATCCATCAGGAAAAGCGCCTATTCCCACAGAAGCGCCTCCCAGTGCGAAAGAACCGGCGATTTCCACCCAAATCCCGTTCGTGTGTGAAGCTTTTCCCGTGCAAGAGCGAGAATGGCAGGACAGGGTTCGATTCTGACATGCACGGAACTGAACTGAGTCCAAAATGGCTTCGGAGAGCGAAACGCAGCCAGCAGGGAAACCAATTTTCCAGTTCTACTAGGGCGAAGCCTCAGCTCATGAATATTAACTACGCAACAGGACGCCCGCACTCTGATTGGTCGGCCCTGCGGAGAAGGCCTGGCTCATGAATATTAAATAACTTGCGTGACTGAAGTTTGGCGAGGAGCGTCAGCACGGTCTAATTAATATTCAGCAGGCGTGGCCTCGCTGTAGTAGGATTGGGAATTTCGCAGCAGGGAAACCCGGATGTTGAAACACAAAGAGAGAAATGCAAAGCCTTTGAGCCCATGTGTTTAGACACTACACAATTTACACAAATACACACACAGCACGACTGTTTTACAGCCAACACTGCGGTATTTTGTGCAAATATGAATATGAAAGTACTTCGTTTTTACTAAAACTGGCTTTATTTTCGTTGTGCTATGTATTGTTTGTTATTATTTTGATTTGGAGATGAACCTCATTGATTGATTCACCTGAATATCAGTTATTGAGATGAAACTCCTAAGATTAAATGTCTTTTGCAAGCTGGTCGAGAATAAAGAACGCGTAGAATTGATGGAGCTGTATTTTTTTAAAGGGACAGTTCACCCCAAAAATTAAAATACTGTCATTTAATCATCCTCATGTTGTTCCTAACCTGTATGATTTACTTTCTTCTGCTGAACACACACACACACACTACACACAAACACACACACACTCACACTAGCACACACACACACCTCACACTAAGCACACACACACAGACTCACACCCACACACACACACACACACACTCACACACACACACACTCACACTCGCACACACACTCACACTAGCACACACACACAGACTCACACTAGCACACACACCACCACACACACACACACACACACACACACACACACACACACACACACACACACACACACACACACTCACACTAGCACACACACACACACTCCCACGTAGCCACACACACAGACTACACACAATCACACACCACACACACGCACACACACAGGCACAGACTCACACTAGCACACACACTCACACATAAGCACACCACACGACTCACACTAGCACACACCCACACCCACACACTAGCACACACAACACAGACTCACACTAGCACCCACACCACATCACCTTAGCACACACACCAGACCACACTAGCACACACACACACACACTCACACTAGCCCACACACACACACACACACACACACACACACACACACACACACACACACACACACACACAAACCACCACCCTCCACTAGCACACACACGTCACACTCACACTAGCACACACACCAACACCAACACAACACACCACTCACCTAGCACACACAAACAAATACACACACGAAACGACACACACAAAAATATATTTTGAAGAAGTTCTTTGCAACTAAACCTGATGGTAGCCATTGACTTCCATGGTATGGAAAAAAAAATACAATGGGAGTCAATGGCTACCATTGAAATTTTGTATGAAATCATCAAAACTTTGCATATAAATGAAAACTATATGCATATATAAATCAAATTAAAAAAGAGAAATAAAATATAAAGAGAAATATCATAACCCATAAAAAAATTCATATATATTTTAAAAATATAAATAATACGCAGCTAACTCTGTAGCTATTATGTTACGTTCTGGAGAAGTAATAGATTCAAGATAATACTTAAAATGTCCTGTACCGAGTATTAATAAAAGCAAGCTTGTCTGATCATCAAACAAGCAAACTGAGTTTTTAAACTTAAATTAAAACGTTAAATCAAAATGAAATATCTGTGCTGTTTATCACGGGTTGTACTCTTGATCTGAAATAAAAAGACTTCTAAGTGTGTAGATATACACTCAACCTTCACATACTGTAAGTTTTAATGTCAAGTGAAGCAGCACAGATGAAAGCAAACATCCTTGAAGAGAAACTTCAAGCAAAACAAGACTTCACCCTGACATAAAGCTGTTTAGTCATTTTCGTGGGCTGGGAATTGTATGAATTAAAGACTACTGTACACAGCATACAGTGATTCTTCAGTTAAGGACACTTTTCTAAATCCTTGAAAGGTTTTATCAGAGCCACATGTGATCGCGTTACAAATCCTCAAGCGGAAAACCTCTTTAAAAGTCTTGAAGTGATTCTTTATTATAAAAAATACAAATAAAATAAAATACTAAAAAAGATGATAATAATTTAATAGTTTATATAAATAAAGTTTCAAATAAATACTTTTTCAAATGTTTTTGTCTCTTATGCTCACCAATGCTTCATTTATTTATAAAATACAGTAGAATTAATACAATTAATTCTTAATTTAAAAAATTATTTAAAATAATGTGGTGACAAATGTTTTCTATTTGAATATATTTCCATCAGCATACTGGTCAGGTTATTATAGTTAACAAAAACTAAAATTAAAACCATAAAAAATGTTACTTGAATTAAAATAAAAGCGATGAATATATTTAAAAACCTGTTTTATTGCAATTAGTTACCAATACTAATTTCCCACACACACACACACACACACACACACACACACACACACACACACACACACACACACACACATTCACACAACTACCACACACACACACACACAACACATGCACACAGACCTACACCACCACGCAACCCACACACCTCACAACAGACACACAACTCACAACACACACACCCACACACACACAACACAACACACACACAACACACACACCACACACACACACACGCACCAGACATACACACATACACACACACACACTCACACATACATGTATATATACTGTATATATATTTGAAATGGAATAGCAGCAAGCAAATTTTCAGCTTCTGAAAGTTTATTTAAACCAGAACCGGAGCAGTTTATTGTAGTTATTAGTAATAAGATTACAAAACCGTGGCTCTCAAAGCCAATATTTCAGCTAAATAATCAGAAAAAATATCTGTGTCTCTGTCATAAATTTATAAGACAAAACATTAGTTTTAAATTAAGTTAAGAAGCTAATAGATATATATATATAAGCAAAGAAAGTCACATTTCTTGTAAAATTAGTTTTATCAAGCTGTTTTGCAGCTTTAGCAAATGATGTGTCAAAATATATTCCAGGTAATTACTGTTGACAGCGAAGTGCTTCCGCACTCTGAAACACTGAAACAAACGCAGAGCTATTATTTTGATAATTATATTGTTGTGAAGAATCAGATCCCCGTCTCACGGCGAAGAAGACAAACCTCAGGGATTTAATATGAGCAGAAACACTAAGCACTGTAAAAGTGACTGCTTTCAGAGCGTCTGAGGCGGGTTTCATAAATCTGAGGAGTTTTTAGGGCTCGTACAGACGGTTATTTCTCACACTGACAGCAGTGCACAGCTTTTATAACCACAGCGGAGACGAGAGCCGCTCCAGAACTCTGCTAAGCAGCTCTGCCGAACAGCACTTAACCCAATAACTAATATGACAACCTGAGCAGAGTCATTACGACCGGCCTCATGATTCAACACCGTCCCTGCATCGCTCTCCGAGAGAGATCACACTGATCACAAATCAGCAGAGCCAAGAGACTCAAAACTGCATCACATTCACTGCAAAACTGATCGTGTGCTTCACTAGAACACACTATTCTAAATCAATTAAAATAATTATATTACATTATATTATATTATCTTACTTTTGACCCGTATGCACATTATTTGCCAGATAAGAGCAGGGTAATCATAATAATATATATAGATATATATATGTGTGGGTGGTTTGTGTGTTGTGTGTGTGTGGTACCTACCGGTAAAAAGATATATAGTAATATAATAACCATTATCTTGTATTATTTTCTAAATAGTAAAGAATACTATTAAGATTTTTAAAGTTTTTGAGTCCTCTACTGCTCACTAAGTCCTGCATTTATGATCACAAATACAGTAAAAATTAATAAAATAAAATTTCTTTAAAAGTAGTAAAAGTAAAAATTAAAATAAAACATATATATATTAAAATAACATTTTTCTCTATTTTAAATACATTTTCAGTCAATATATTTCCAGTCCATTATATTAACTACAAATATAATTCAAATTTTAAAATGTCCTAGAAATCAATAAAAGTTCCTGATATAATTATCAGTTACAAAAAAAACCATTTTCATTTTTAGTTAACTGCCAATACAACTTTCTTGTTTTCATTTGTTTTAAACTGTATGTACTAAAATACTTCAAGCGAAATGAAAATTTATTGTAAACTTGTATACAGACAACATAATAAAATATGCCCACCTAAAATTACTAAACTTTACCTACATTAAAAAACAAACAAACAGAAAATATAACAATGAAAGAACTACAGAAGGAAAGAATAGACATTTTTAAAAAGACAACAAAATACAAAACACTACAACATTACTAAGACTAAAATTAAAATAAATAAAACAGAAAAAGATAAAAATGTAAAAGAATAGAACATTCAGACAGAAAACAGCTATTTTAATATTTTACAATATTACTGTTTTTTACTGTATTTTATCAAATAAATGCAAACTTGGTGAGGATTAAAAAAAAAGCAATTATTCCAAACTTTTGAACGTAAACTACCAAATGATCCTGAGTTTTTGTTTAAAATGAACATGAAATGCATTCACAATCTAATGCATTTGCTTCTGTGACATTTTTCTAAGTGAAACATGATATTTAATGAGAAGAAATGCAAGATGGGATTTCTTTCTTGATCACGTGACCCGGTCAGACACCGATGACAGCTGTATGTTAGGTGGTTGGTTGTGCTGAAAAATAAGAGAGAAATTAAAGTGCTGGCACATTTTCAGACTTATAATCACTTTTCATGCAATAGAAGACTCTTACCGGCTTGCTGAAATCAACACTGCGCTGCTTTCTTTATTAGTCTGGGCTGTAGGTTTTGGTTGAGTCGTCCCGTCAGTCGTGTCGATGAAGGCCGGCTGTTTTCCTCTTCAAGGGCACTAAATCTCTGAATGAGACGCCGCTCGGGTTAATGGAATCCGGCCTGTTAAAATGTCCTAAAAGCTGCGTAAAAACAGGTGTAGACGACGGTGACCTGCAGTCATTCTGGAATTAAAGAGACTTCAAACTCAGCAGATGCTGAGAACAATATCAAATGCAAATAACTGTTTTTGAAATTGAAAATAAATAATCCAAACATTAATATGTACAAATAATTTCACTGATTAATCACATAAAAATGCTAAATTTTTGTCATAAAAAAGGAGAAGCTTCCAACTGTAAAGTGATGTAACTCGTGAAGGATCTTATGTCTCTGTAAATGTGACTTAACTGATGATAAAATTCATTTATTACTGTTTTTTTATATATATACAGTATAATTATCAATTTGTATCAGCTCAGTTTAGTCATTGCAGCCCTAGACCATAAAGTCAATGCATGCAACTCATGCAATTTTAATGTTTGCATACACACAAGGATACTGGAAAATTACTTCTTGGACTGAGAAATTATACAAATTTTTTTATAGCTATAGTTACTTATGTATTTTAAATACATTATTATTGTTATTATATATAGAATTTTGTTGCTACCTTTGTACATCTGCATTGGAGCGTGGCACCAACAACATCCGGTTGGAATATTATTTTATGTAACTAACTTTTAATCTATATTTTAATGTTCATATTTTTTTGCTTACTTTTGAGACCTAATGATTACTATGTGAGATGCCTCTCTGTGAGATATTTTTATTAGCTCAACGGGTAATGCACGGCAATTAGCAACACATAACTATTTACAGACTATTTATATTTATTATATCTATATATATATATACTGTATACAGGTGCATCTCAATAAATTAGAATGTCGTGGAAAAGTTCTTTTATTTCAGTAATTCAACTCAACTTGTGAAACTCGTGTATTACATAAATTCAATACACACAGACTGAAGTAGCTTAAGTCTTTGGTTCTTTAATTGATGATTTTGGCTCACGTTTAACAATAACCCACCAATTCACTATCTCAACAAAATTAGAATACTTCATAAGACCAATTTAGTGAATTGTTGGGGGCCTTCTGGAAAGTATGTTCATTTACTGTACATGTACTCAATACTTGGTAGGGGCTCCTTTTGCATGAATTACTGCATCAGTGCGGCGTGGCATGGAGACAAGCCTGTGGCACTGCTGAGGTGGTATGGAAGCCCAGGTTGCTTTGATAGCGGCCTTCAGGTCATCTGCATTGTTGGTTCTGGTGTCTCTCATCTTCCTCTTGACGATACCCCATAGATTCTCTATACGTTTCAGGTCTGGTGAGTTTGCTGGCCAACACCAAGCACACCAACACCATGGTCATTTAAAAAACTTTTGGTGTTTTTGGCAGTGTGGACAGGTGCCAAATCCTGCAGGAAAATGAAATCAGCATCTCCATAAAGCTTGGTTCAGCAGAAGGAACATGAAGTGCTCTAAAATTTCCTGGTAGATGTCTGCGTTGACTGTGGACTTCAGAAAACAGTTACTGTTATGCTGATGATACTCAGCTCTATATTTCTTCATGGCCCAACGAAGCATACCAATTTGTGAAACTAACAGAATGCATAGCTGATATAAAAAAACTGGATGATTAGTCATTTCTTACTGCTAAATTCTGAAAAAAAACAGAGGTGTTAATTATTGGTCCAAAAACCTCCGCATTTAATAACCTAGAACACTGTCTAACACTTGATGGCTGCTCTGTCAATTCTTCATCATCAGTTAGGAACCTAGGTGTGCTATTTGATAGCAATCTTTCCTTCGAAAACCACGTTTCTAGCATTTTTCCATCTCAAAAATATATCTAAATTGCGACCTATGCTCTCAATGTCAAATGCAGAAATGCTAATTCATGCGTTCACGACCTCAAGGTTAGATTATTGTAATGCTTTATTGGGTGGTTGCTCTGCACATTTAATAAACAAACTCCAGCTAGTTCAAAATGCAGCAGCTACAGTTCTTACTATAACCAAGAAGCATGACCATATTAGCCCGGTTCTGCCAACACTGCACTGGCTCCCTATTAAACATCCTATAGATTTTAAAATACTGCTAACAATTAAATGCATGACAAAAAAAATTTATACTGGAACACAGAAGAACACTAAACACTGAAAAGGGCCAGAGCTACAGAACGTGAATAATGAAAATGATTTATTGACTGTGAACATTTGAATTGAAAAGCACAGAAACACATTATCACTCAGCAGGACTCACACACACACTGACCTTACTGTCTATATGAGGATTTATTACACACATTTATTCAGACATGTTACTTCAGTGACAGAAGTTCAGCTGCAGTATTAATGTCATGAAGAGAAAAGAAGAGACTCTACACTGTAAAATCCAATAGTGTACCTTATTTAGATATAATTAATTATCTTTAATTGTTATACTTACTAGGTTTTAATAAGTTGCAGCTAATTTCAAGGCGAATAAAACAATTTACTTACTGCTTTGAGTGACGCTTACTTAAAATATTCAAGTAGCCACAAAGGAACCAATGACATTAACACACCAGTGAGAGGCAGCAGTGCACTAATATGCTGTTAATGTGCAACAAAACAAATGAAGAAGAAATAAGGAAGGTTAGTGCATGTGCAACAAGCTTTTTTTCTTTCTTTTGTTGCCATTTTGTCAAGAAAAAAAATTGTTTTTGAGGCGGCACGCTATTCTTAATAGACTTTTCACTCATTTCCTCCACTTCTGCAGTAATCTTTCTCTAGTTGCATTCACTCTTTTCCCAAAGTAATCTTGAATGTTGAATTGTTAATACAACTGAAAATTTTGGAGACAACATCACATAAGGTGACTTCATAAATTAATGTTGATTTTCTTAAATGCTTTTGTGTGAACTCACCATCAGGGTGATTAGTGTTCCCTTTGGTTGGCCACTTGGAACTTTCTCTTCTTATTGATACAGTGATGCAACATGAAATCAGTTATTTGGTTACAAGCAAAGATAAATAATAAATAGGTTGTTTTAAATAGGTGACCTAACTTTTACACTTTTACAATTTTATTGCTAACATTATTCATGAACACCTTGTTAAGCTTTTTATTAGGTTGATGTAATCCTTCAATATTGGTGACAATATCTTGCAATCGACCCCGCTCGAGTCAAACACAGACTTCAACATTCAGCGTGCAAAACACAACAATGGAGCATTCATTTATTTTCATTTATTGTAACAATAACCATTTTATTTGCTCTTTTTGTTGTGCTACTACTGACACAAAACAGCAAATAAAATTGTCAGCAAAAAAAAAAAGTAAGCAATTGCATAATATATTCATGCCGCAATGCAGTAATTCTGAGTATCTGTACTAAGTCAAGAGTACATGTAAGGTCAATTATAAAGTACTCTCTACAGTACTTTTTTAGTTACTAGAACTCTGGTGTAAGTGAGTTATAGTAACTAAGCATTTGTCAGTTCAACATAATATTCCTATTTCACTTCTTCAGTTGGTTTGCATGTTTTTTTTTAAAAGTAAGCCTTACTAATTAGATTTTACAGTGTATAACATATCACCGTTACTGATTTACCATGCAGCTCAAAGCATTATGGGTATAATCTCTCGTCAATCAATTCTGAGTCATCAACACAGTTCCACTGATGATCGTGTAGAAACCCATAAACCCAGCATAGAGCGGCTGAGTGAATGTGGTCTGGACTGTGTGGATGAGGCTCATTGTGTCAGAGACGCCGTAGAAGGACAGAGTTCCTGCACTGTGATCCACAAACACTCCTATTCTGCTGCTGATGGACTTTACAGGGAGATGAGTCACTATCTTATTGTGTATGAATGAGTAACTCGGGGGAGTGCAGTCCAAACCCCAGGACTCCTCATTATATCCAAACTTACACTCATAACCCCGTCCCTTCCTGCTGATGCTCTTATATGACACTGACATACGCACTCCATAATCACCTCCACTCCACTGCAGCTCCCAGTAACAGCGTCCACACACACTCTCTCTACACAACACCTGACGAAACTCATCAAATCTGTCTGGATGATCAGGATATGGCTGATCTGTGTCAGTGTCAGTAATCACTCTGTTGCTCTCAGACAGACGGAGGCGTTTATTCGCTGTGTTTGGATCCAGAGTGAGCTGATGGGAATCTGATGGAGATAAAACACATCAGAATCAGGAATTATGAATCTGTTTGATCTTTTCATGTTGCTGAACTCTTCATGTTCAGTGTATCATCAGTGTCTCAGTACAGATGACCAGATATCCTGTGCCGGAAATCATCATTTACATCATCAATTATAAAACTCTTCTTTCACCTTCTACAGGAAGAACATGAACACACTCAGTGAGTTTTTTTGCTTGTTTTCTTACTGACTTACATTGTAGGAAGTTCTTTCTGGTCCTGGGAACAATGTTGGTGAATGTGACTGTGGAAATCAACAGACATGAACAGTGTGATTCTCATGATCCTGCATCCATTCCTAACACATTTCTAATATGATTTTCTCCATGATATGAGATGATGGACTGGTTTCTGAGAGCAGATGAATCTCCAGGACTTTACCTCTGTCTGAGATCTTCTTGAGCTCCTCTTTGCAGAAATCCTCCAGTTTGTCTCTCAGCTGATGGACATATTCTCTCAGACCATCAGAAGAGAAGAGAGAACTGAAGGGATCGTCATTTACATCTGTAGATTCAGGAGGTGCTGAGAGAGACTGGAAACTCTACAGAAAACAAATCAAAACTCATCAGCTTCACACTTCACCCAATAACCTAAACGAACATCAGATTTGAGTGGCTCTTGTTGACTTGACTGATCTTTAGTAGCTCACCTCAATCCAGCACTTTCACAGCATCAGCTTCATTTTTCTCATATTCACAATTAGAGCTACTGAATCTAGTATTTGCCCCTTACACTGTGTGTGAACTTTCTAGAAAATAGTTTGGATGAAAAACATCTGCCAAGAACATAAATGTCCATCTAACAGCTCAAGCACATCAATGGAGTCTCATTGTAGGGTTGAGTAGATTTGCTAAAAAAAAGCAGCTCAAAGACTACGATTAGACTGACCATTATTTATAACTTTAGAGTAGTTAGTAACACTGAAACAAGTCAAACAAACATGACGCTGTATATTATCAATCAGTTTCATCAGGATTTCAAACAAAAATGCAAGGTGCTACAAATAATGCAGTGTTTGATTTTGCATAAAATTGTGCAATCGCAGAATCAAGAAATCCTGGAGTGACTGAACAATGCTTCAGCGCATTGAAACCAAACAGAACCTGACCATGTCTTAAAGGCATAGTTCACCCAAAAATGAACATTTTCTGTTAATTTACAGAACCCTCAGGCCATCCAACATGTAAGTCATTTTTCTTCTTCAGTAGAGCAGTAAAGAAGATTTTTTAGCTGAAACCGTGGTCCTTAGTGATTCATAAAATGCAAGTCAGCGGTTTCCCGTCTTTGAGAATAAAAAAAGCATATCTAGGAACACAAAATTAATACCTGTGAGCTCATCCAGCGCTCCAGTTCCTCCAACAGTCACTGAACTGAGGAAACAGTTCGACTGAAGACAAATAAGCTGCCTGATATGTGAATGCGTGAACCGAACACTTGAATGAAGGGAAGAAATTAATGTTTTTTATGGTTTCTCATTGTTTATGTAAAAAGGTGAGAGACTAGTTTATTCACTTTATATGCTCTAGACATAAGACATCCATGTTTCACATCATTATTGGGTGCTTTAATATTCTAATTGTGTATACATTACGTCATTGCGTGATAATGTAAACGAACTAGTGAAGTGAACCGGTTCATTGAAATTAACTGTCTGAGAGAACTGGATTTCCACGTTGCCTTAGGGTCTGGATTACCGGTAATAATGATCAGTTTCTTGTGCAGACAGATCGTTACGCTTCATAAGACCTCAAAATATTGTAAGGAGACACAGATATTAATTTTGTGTTTCCTGATTTGCTTTATTTTTATTCTCAAAAATGTGCAGCCACTGACTTGCTTTATATCTGTCACGATCTCCAGCTGGAGTGCCCATGAGCTCCTTTAGAGGGCACTCCATCCTTTACCTTCACCTTCTCACCCCAGATCTCGGACCTTCACCTTCTCACCCCAGATCTCGGACCTTCACCTTCTCACCCCAGATCTCGGACCTTCACCTTCTCACCCAATCCCTGCTTTGTTGTCACATCGCCCGTAGCAGAAGACTCAACCATGCTTGGATCCAGCAGCTTTTAGAGTGTTTCCAGGCCAATCATGGAGCCAGCAATCAGGTTAGTTTGCCTTCGCCAGGGAATGCATTCCTTCAAGGACCACATTCAAGACTTTCTGAGCCCAGAGCCTCCAGCTGTCATGGATGTCACGCCACAGTCTTCAGCCCTCATGGCCAAAGACATTTGGGGCTGATTTCCAGTTTGGCGGACCCACCGTTGATTTTGGCTGGTTAAGCCATCCTGTGTGGTTGGGCTACACACTGCACTACTACTCCTCCTGAGCCTGCTCCAGTCCATGAATCCACTCCAGAACCTGCTCCAGTCTGTGGGTCTTGTCCGGAGCCCGCTCCAGTCCATGAGTCTGTTCCAGCTCCTCCCGAGGTGATGGCCTCTGCTGCAAAACCTCCCGAGTCTGAGGTGTCCACTTCAGCTCCTCTCTGAGCAGTGGCGCCCACTTCTGAACTGTCAACCTGTCCTGTCATGACCAAGGAGGCCGTTCCAGAACTCTCTGCTTGCCCTGTTATGGCCAAAGATGCCATCTCTGAACTGTCTGTCTGTCCTGTTACAGCCACAGAGGCCGTTGTTAACCTCTCTGTGCTCTCTATTGTAGTCCTGCCTGATCCGCCGTGGTGGTTTCCTGGACCATCAGCTCCACTGAAGTGGTCCTCAGCACCATCAGCTCCACCATGGGGATCTTCGGTCCCATCTGCTCAGCTGTGGTGGTCCTCATCTCCTCCCTGGTGCTCTTCAGCTCCACCAGCTCCGCCTTTTTGGTCTTCAGCTTCGCCTGCTCTGTCCTGGTCGTCTTCGGCTCACCCTGCTCTGCTGGCTCCGCCCTGTCTTCCTGCTCTGCCGGCTCCACCCTGGCTTCCTGCTCTGCCAGCTCCACCCTGGCTTCCTGCTCTTCCGGCTCCACCCTGGCTTCCTGCTCTGCAGGCTCCGCCCTGACTTCCTGCTCTGCCGGCTCCACCCTGTCTTCCTGCTCTGCCGGCTCCGCCCTGTCTTCCTGCTCTGCTGGCTCCACCCTGCCTTCCTGCTCGGTCGCCTCCGCCATGCCTCCATGCTCCTCTGGATCTGACCTGGTGATAACGGCTCCACTGGCTCTGCCTCAGTCTCCAGGTCCTCCAATTCAACAGGGACCTGGCCCTCCATCCCACCCCATGTTCTGCCTCCGCTCCGCCTCCCTCCTGGACTTCTATGACCCTTTGGGGAGCCTCTGGAAACCGCTCATTAAGAGGGGGGGGGGGCTCTGTCACGATCTCCATCCCTTACCTTCACCTTCTCACCCCGGACTCCATTTCCCAGAAACCCCAGCCTAGGAACTGATTATGAACACACCTGTTTCCCATTAGGAGGACTATTTAAGTTGCACTCTCACACTCACACATTTATGAGTCTTGTTTAACTGTTTGAGGACATTTCTAAGCGTTTCCTTGTTTCCTTGCCTTTGTGTTTTTGTCTTTGGATTGTTCCCTGGTTTGTGATTGTTTGCTGCCTGCCCTGACCAATGCTGTTATTTGGATTACTCTTTTGTTTTGCCCTGGGACATAGTTGTTTGACTCTGCCTGTTTCAACTACTCTCTTTAATAAAGCTTGCACTTGGATCCCTTACTCGGTTGTCATGCCGCCCAATCACTAAGGAACTGAGTTTCAGTTCAAAACTAATTATTTGCGACACCTTGAATTTTTGTCTGAAATCCTTGTGCGACTGATTGCTAATATACAGCTTTGAAGATATCTACTTTGAAGATGTCCTGATCCAATTTTTAAAAAGTTAAAAAGTTAGTGAAGTTTTAAACTGTGGCACTAGTGGTGTCCTGTCCCAGCAGGATCTCACTCAAGTCTACTATGATCCTATTCTTTTAGATCTCTGTTACCTGCAGGAACTGGCTGTGATCCTGTGTGTGTGAAAGCTGTTCCAGCTCAGCGTCTCTCCTCCTCAGATCATTGATCTCCTGCTCCAGTCGCTCCAGTCGTCCTTCAGCTTGACTCACTTCAGCCTTTTCCTGATCTCTGATATCAGGAATCAGGAGCCGTACCAGCTCAGAGCAGCGTCTCTTAGTGGAGAAGATGAGCTCAGTAAAGATCCTCTCACTGTCCTCCACTGCTGTCTGTGCAGAACGCTGTTAGGACACACAGTGATTCAGACTTTGGTGGGACTGAAGGAGCATAGTCTGAACTGAGACTGAGACAAACTTCTCTTCTTCTCCAGACTCACCTTATGAGACTCCACAGCCTCTCTCAGCTGCTGAAAATCTTTCTCTCTCTGCTGGGACATCTTCTGCATCTCTTTCAGCTGCTTCTGCAGGACAAATGGATGATAGTAAATATTACAGAAAACTACTGGCTCTAAATCATCATGTGAACAGATGAATCCAGTAAAAGTGGAACTGATAACCAATGGCTGTAGGTTCAAAGTCCAGAAAGGATGATTGATTGTTTACCATCATTGTACACAAATTAACATGGAGATATAAGCTTGCTTCACATGACAAGTGTAAGTGCTAGTTTTAAATACCTGTTTCTCTGTCCTCTGTGCTGCAGTTGATACAGTGTTGTGGTTTTTATGCTCATATTTTGTACATAGCTCACAAATGCATTGTTGGTCAGTAATACAGAACATTTCCAGATGTTTCTCATGTTTCTGGCAGATCATCTCCTGCAATCGTCCAGTGGCATCAATCACTTTGTGTGGTTTACGTGAATGAAACTCCTCATGACGGTAAAAATGAGTTTGACAGTAAGATTCCTGACACACCAGACAGGACTTGACGGCTTTGTATTTTCTTCCAGTACAGACTTCACACTGCACATCTCCAGCTCCAGCGTAACAGTCAGCGGGACGTTTCCTCCTCTTCAGTTTCTTCTTCAGTTTCTCCACCACTTCAGACAGCATGGTGTTTCTAGCTAAAGCAGGTCTTGGATTGAAGGTCTGTCTGCACTGAGGGCAGCTGTAGACTCTCATCTGACCCTCATGATCCCAGCGGTCTGTAATACAGTTCTTACAGTAACTGTGTCCACACTGGATAGTCACTGGATCCTTCAGGAGATCCAGACAAACTGTACACATGAACTCATCTTGAGAAAATCTGACTTCTGCCATTTTACTGCATGAATACAGAGACACAAAACAGCTCAACTACACTTTCACTTTCTTTTTCCCTTAAGTCATGTGATTCCTGTTTCCTGGTAGTTTAGAATATGTATAGAAAAATACCCTAACTCCCCCATCAAATTAAAAACAATCCCCCATAAGAGCCACCTAAAGGGGGAATCCCATGCATTTTCCAAAATGAAATTCAGGCCCACATGTCTGCCACTTTTGTTCTGACTGAGGGAAAAAAAGCATTACGATAAATCATGCTACCAATGGTGATTAAATCTAACGATCGATTAGCTCATATCAAACCGTGCAAATTATTATTATTACACTTTGTTTTCAAATTATTAATGTTAACAACATCAGCATTGAGTGACTACGAGTATAGTGTGTATTAGCGTTACTTGTAGATTTCAATTTCTGTACAGTCTAATCTCTAATTGTCATACCTAAATAAATTGTGCTTGTAACCCCAAAAAGCTAAATTATGTTCATTAGAACTGGTTTTTGCATATTGTGTAATCCATGTATAGGATGCACATTTAAAACTGGAATATAATCTAATTTCAGTCACTTACATGTGTTTCATTAACACGTAATCATTTGTGGATTACAATCCGCCATCAAAAAAGATTATATTAATTATTCCAGCTGCTGTGAGAAAAGGCTATAAATGATCCGTCACCTGCAGTATCCACACATGCAATATAGCTTACTGACTGGGACTCCTTTTTATGTTTACAGACGTGACGTAATGATGACAAAGATGAACAGTGGCAGCTTGTAATTCGGCAACAACCTACCAGTACTACTCAAATAGAAAGCATTATTACAAGCTACCGTTGTGAATCGCGGGCTAAGGTAAGGGAGATAGTTTGAAACCCTGGCTGGTTATATACTGGACTCAGAAATTGATTTTGGATCATTGTTAACCAAAAAAAGTAACGGACTGCAGCTTTAAAATAAAGTGTAATCAAAAGTAACTATGAGCATTTTAAAATGTAATATACTCTAATTACAAGTCCTTAATCTTTGGAATCTGATTGCAGATTAATCAGTTACTGCCCAGCACTGCTGATATATTAGCTGACCCCACTCAAGTGAAGAGCTACTGAACACACACACAAACCCACACAAATAAATATATGCATGGCAATAAAATCAGCGTGCTTGTGACACGGAAGACGAAGAACACAAAAACCATGAAAAGTGTTGAGAAACATCATAAGGTGAATAATGAAAATTATTTATCAACTGTGTGTGATCATTTGAACTGAAAGGTAATTTTGATAGTAATAATAAAAATAACTGATGTGACTCTACATTAAACACTAAATGACTGATTTCAATCAACACAAACAGAGGCTCAGAAAAGTACAGAAACACATCCTCACACTTACTGTCTATATGAGGATATATTACACACATTTATTCTGACATGTTACTTAAGTGACAGAAGTTCAGCCTGCCCCCCCCAGCCTATTAATGTCCTCCCCCCCCCCCCCCCCATGAAGAGAAAAAAAAGAGACTCTATAACATCTAAGGTATGATTTATCATGCAGATCACAGCATTTATGGGTAGATCTCTCGTCAATCAATTCTGATTCATCAACACAGTTTCACTGATGATCCAGTAAAAACCCTAAACCCAGCATAGAGCGGCTGAGTGAATGTGGTCTGGACTGTGTGGATGAGGCTCATTGTGTCAGAGACGCTGTAGAAGGACAGAGTTCCTGCACTGTGATCCACAAACACTCCTATTCTGCTGCTGATGGACTTTACAGGGAGATCAGTCCCTATGTTATTGTGTCCAAATGAGTATCTGGAATGAGAGCAGTACAAACACCAGGACTGATCATTACAACCAAACTCGCTCTTCTTTCCCCGTCCCTTCCTGTTGATGCTCTTATATGACACTGACATACGCACTCCATAATCACCTCCACTCCACTGCAGCTCCCAGTAACAGCGTCCACACACTCTCTCTCTACACAACACCTGAACATACACATCAAATCTGTCTGGATGATCAGGATATGGCTGCTCTGTTCTAGTGCCAGTAATCACTCTGTTGCTCTCAGACAGATGGAGGCGTTTATATGCTGTGTTTGGATCCAGAGTGAGCTGACGGGAATCTGATGGAGATAAAACACATCAGAATCAGGAATTATTAATCTGTTTGACCTTTTCATGTAGCTGAACTCTTCATGTTCAGTGCATCATCAGTGTCTCAGTACAGATGACCGGATATCCTGTGCCGGAAATCACCATTTACATCATCAATTATAAAACTCTTCTTTCACCTTCTACAGGAAGAACATGAACACACTCAGTGAGTTTTTCTGCTTGTTTTCTTACTGACTTACATTGTAGGAAGTCGTTCCTGGTTCTGGGAACAATGTTGGTGAATGTGACTGTGGAAATCAACAGACATGAACAGTGTGATTCTCATGATCCTGCATCCATTCCTAAGACATTTCTAATATGATGTTCTCCATGATACGAGATGAGGATTTTTTCTGAGAGCAGATGAATCTCCAGGACTTTACCTCTGTCTGAGATCTTCTTGAGCTCCTCTTTGCAGAAATCCTCCAGTTTGTCTCTCAGCTGATGGACATATTCTCTCAGACCATCAGAAGAGAAGAGAGAACTGAAGGGATCGTCATTTACATCTGTAGATTCAGGAGGTGCTGAGACGGACTTAAATCTCTACAGAGAACAGAAATCAAAACCCATGAGCTCCACACTTCACCCAATAACCTGCACAAATATCAGATTTGAGTGGCTCTTGTTGACTTGACTGATCTTTAGTAACTCACCTCAATCCAGCACTTTCACAGCATCAGCTTCATTCTTCTCATATATTACATTAGAGCTACTGAATCTAGTATTTGCCCCTTACACTGTATGTGAACTTTCTAGAAAATAGTTTGGATGAAAAACATCTGCCAAGAACATAAATGTCCATCTAACAGCTCAAGCACATCAATGGAGTCTCATTGTAGGGTTGAGTAGATTTGCTCAGGAAAATTAGCTCAAAGGCTACGATTAGATTGACCATTATTTATAACTTTAGAGCAGTTAGTGACACTAAAACAAGTCAAACAAACATGACGCTGTATATTATCAATCAGTTTCATCAGGATTTCAAACAAAAATGCAAGGTGCTACAAATAATGCAGTGTTTGATTTTGCATAAAATTGTGCAATCGCAGAATCAAGAAATCCTGGAGTGACTGAACAATGCTTCAGCGCATTGAAACCAAACAGAACCTGACCATGTCTTAAAGGCATAGTTCACCCAAAAATAAAAATTTTCTGTTAATTTACTCACCCTCAGGCCATCCAACATGTGAGTCATTTTTTTTCTTCAGTAGAGCAGTAAAGAAGATTTTTAGCTGAAACCGTGGTCCTTAGTAATTCATAAAATGCAAGTCAGCGGTTTCCCGTCTTTGAGAATAAAAAAAAGCATATCTAGGAACATAAAATTAATAGCTGTGAACTCAATCAGCGCTCCAGTTCCTCCAACAGTCACTGAACTGAGGACACGTCGATGACTGAGAGATAAGTGCTGAATGTGATGCGTGAACCGAACACTTGAATGTTCGGTTCATGAAAGGGAAGAAATTAATGTTTTTTAGGTTTCTCATTGTTTATGTAAAAACGTGAGAGACTAGTTTATTCACTTTATATGCTCTAGACATAAGACATCCATGGTTCACATCATTATTGGGTGCTTTAATAATCTAATTGTGTATACATTACGTCATTGCGTAATTATGTAAATGAACTAGTGAAGTGAACCGATTCATTGAAATGACCTTTCGGGCTGATTTCCAGTTTGGAGGACCCACTGCTGGTTTCGGCTGGTTAAGCCATCCTGTGTGTTTGTGCTACACACTGTACTACTACTCCTCCTGAGCCAGCTCCAGTCCATGAATCCACTCCAGAACCTGCTCCAGTTTTTGGGTCTGGTACGGAGCCCGCTCCAGTCCATAAGACTGCTCCAGCTCCTCCCGAGGTGACGGCCTCTGCTGCAAAACCTTCCGAGTCTGTGGTGTCCACTTCAGCTCCTCTCTGAGCAGTGGCGCCTACTTCTGAACTCTCAACCTGTCCTTTCACGACCAAGGAGGCCGTTCCTGAACTCTCAGCTTGTCCTGTTATGGCCAAAGATGCTGTCTCTGAACTGTCTGTCTGTCCTGTTACAGCCACAGAGGCCATTGTTAACCTCTCTGTGCTCTCTATTGCAGTGCTGCCTGATCCGCCGTGGTGGTCTCCTGCACCATCAGCTCCACTGAAGTGGTCCTCAGCACCATCAGCTCCACCGTGGGGATCTTCGGTCCCATCTGCTCAGCTGTGGTGGTCCTCATCGCCGCCCTGGTGCTCTTCAGCTCCACAGCTCCGCCCTTTTGGTCTTCAGCTTCGCCTGCTCTGTCCTGGTGGTCTTCGGCTCGCCCTGCTCTGCTGGCTCGGCCCTGTCTTCCTGCTCTGCTGGCTCCGCTCTGTCTTCCTGCTCTGCTGGCTCGGCCCTGTCTTCCAGCTCTGCTGGCTCCGCCCTGTCTTCCTGCTCTGCCGGCTCCACCCTGTCTCCTGCTCTTGCGGCTCACCCGGCTCCTGCTCTGCTGGCTGCACGATCTCCATCACTTACCTTCCCCTTCTCACCCCGGACGACCATTCCCAGAAAACCAAGCAGGAACGATTTACGAACACAACAGTTTCCCATTAGGAGGACTATTTAAGTTGCACTCTCACACTCACACATTACTGAGTTTTGTTTAGCTGTTAAGATACATTTCTAAGCATTTCCTTGTTTCCTTGCCTTTGTGTTTTTGTCTTTGGATTGTTCCCTGGTTTGTGATTGTTTGCTGCCTGCCCTGACCAGTGCTGTTATTTGGATTACTCTTTTGTTTTGCCCTGGGACATAGTTGTTTGACCCTGCCTGTTTCAAGTACTCTCTTTAATAAAGCTTGCACTTGGATCCCTTACTCGGTTGTCATGCCGCCCAATCACTAAGGAACACAGTTTCAGTTAAAAACGAATTATTTGCAACACCTTGAATTTCTGTCTGAAATCCTTGTGGGACTGATTGCTAATATATAGCTTTGAAGATATATACTTTGAAGATCACCTGATCCAATTTTTTAAAAGTTGAAAAGTTAGTGAAGTTTTGAACTGTGGCACTAGTGGTGTCCTGTCACAGCAGGATCTCACTCAAGTCCACTATGATCCTATTCTTTTAGATCTCTGTTACCTGCAGGTATTGGATGTGATCCTGTGTGTGTGAAAGCTGTTCCAGCTCAGCGTCTCTCCTCCTCAGATCATTGATCTCCTGCTCCAGTCGCTCCAGTCGTCCTTCAGCTTGACTCACTTCAGCCTTTTCCTGATCTCTGATATCAGGAATCAGGAGCCGTACCAGCTCAGAGCAGCGTCTCTTAGTGGAGAAGATGAGCTCAGTAAAGATCCTCTCACTGTCCTCCACTGCTGTCTGTGCAGAGCGCTGTTAGGACACACAGTGATTCAGCTTCAGTGGGACTGAAAGAGGAGAGTCTGAACTGAGACAAACTTCTCTTCTTCTCCAGACTCACCTTATGAGACTTCACAGCTTCTCTCAGCTGCTGAAGATCTTTCTCTCTCTGCTGGGACGTCTTCTGCGTCTCCTTCAGCTGCTTCTGCAGGACAAATGGATGACAGTAAATATTACAGAAAACTACTGGCTCTAAATCATCATGTGAACAGATGAATCCAGTAAAAGTGGAACTGATAACCAATGGCTGTAGGTTCAAAGTCTAGAAAGGATGATTGATTGTTTACCATCATTGTACACGAATTAACATGGAGATATAAGCGTGTTTCACATGACAAGTGTAAGTGCTAGTTTTAAATACCTGTTTCTCTGTCCTCTGTGCTGCAGCTGATACAGTGTCGTGGTTTTTATGCTCATATTTTGTACACAGCTCACAAATGCATTGTTGGTCAGTAATACAGAACATTTCCAGATGTTTCTCATGTTTCTGGCACATCATCTCCTGCAGTCGTCCAGTGGCATCAATCAAATTGTGCCGCTTTCCTTTAAAGAAATTCTCATGTTGCTCAAGGTGATTCTGACAATAAGAGTTCAGACACACCAGACAGGACTTGATGGCTTTGTATTTTCTTCCAGTACAGACGTCACACTGCACATCTCCAGCTCCAGCGTAACAGTCAGCGGGTAGTTTAGTCTTCTTCAGTTTCTCCACCAGTTTAGTCAGCATGGTGTTTCTAGCTAAAGCAGGTCTTGGACTGAAGGTCTGTCTGCACTGAGGGCAGCTGTAGACTCTCATCTGATCCTCATGATCCCAGCGGTCTGTAATACAGTTCTTACAGTAACTGTGTCCACACTGGATGGTCACTGGATCTTTCAGGAGATCCAGACACACTGTACACGAGAGCTCACCCTGAGAAAATCTTGCTTCTGCCATTTTACTGCATGAATACAGAGACACACAACAGCTCAACTACACTTTCACTTTCTTTTTCCCTTAAGTCATGTGATTCCTGTTTCCCCGTAAGAGCCACCTAAAGGCGGAGTTCTCCCCCATTTTCCAAAATGAAATTCAGGCCCACATGTCTGCCACTTTTGTTCTGACTGAGGGAAAAAAAGCATTACAAGAAATCACGCTAACAATGGTGATTAAATCTAACGATCGCTTAGCTCATATCACATCAAACCGTGCAAATTATTATTATTGTTATACTTTGTTTTCAAATTGTTAATGTTAACAACATCAGCATTGCGTGACAACAAGTATATAGTGTGTATTAGCGTTACTTGTAGATTTCAATTTCTGTACAGTCTAATCTCTAATTGTCATACCTAAATAAATTGTTCTTTTAACCCAAAAAGCTAATTTATGTTCCTTAGAACTGGTTCTCTTTCATCTTGTGTAATCCCATGTATCTGGGATGCACATTTAAAACTGGAATATAATCTAATTTCAGTCACTTACATGTGTTTCATTAACACGTAATCATTTGTGGATTACAATCCGCCATCAAAAAAGATTATATTAATTATTCCAGCTGCTGTGAGAAAAGGCTATAAATGATCCGTCACCTGCAGTATCCACACATGCAATATAGCTTACTGACTGGGACTCCTTTTTATGTGTACAGACGTGACGTAATGATGCAAAGATGAACAGTGGCATGCTTGTATTTACGGCAAAAACCTACCAGTACTACTCAAATTAGAAAGCATTATTACAAGCTAACCGCTGTGAATCGGGATAAGGTAAGGAGATAGTTTTGAAACCCTGGCTGGTTATATACTTGCTCAGAAATTTATTTCTGATCATTTTTAACCAAAAAAAAGTTACGAACTGCAGCTTTAACTAAAGTGTAACCAAAAGTAAACTATGGCATTTTACAATGTAATGTAATCCATTAACAAGTACTTAATTTTTGGAATCCGGTTGCAGATTAATCAGTTACTGCCCAGCACTGCTGATATATTAGAGGACGCAACTCCCCGTGAAGCGATATGAACACAAACACCACCACACACACACACACACAAATAAAAATGCATGGCAATAAAATCAGCGGCTCGTGACACCGGAAGACAGAAGAACACAAAACACTGAAAAGTGTTGAAGAAACATGAGGTGAATAATGAAAATGATTTATTGACTGAGAACATTTGAACTGAAAGGTAATTTGATAGTAATAATAAAAATAAGTTTACAAAAACTGATTAAGAAAAGTTCTTGGAAGTAGACTTGTGTTACTTTGCTGTGTGAATATGTATGCAAGCGTGTCTACTTCTAGCCGTGTCTATTTCTAGCCAGCCTCTCTCTCTCTCTTTATCCGTGTGATGAATGTCTATCATTGACAGTAGTGGCATATGATAAATGCCTTCATTATCTTCAGTGGCTTTGGCGGTCAATTCACTAGGCTTAAGGAAAATCTCTGTCTCTGCAGTCTGCTCAGGCAGGCCTGAGGCAAATCATATTCAGATTCTGATTCAAAAGCAGTATTGGCATTATAATCAAAGTTTTAAATTGCCAATGCATTAGTAAACAGTACATACTTTTGAACAAAACATATCAATAGAAGCATGCATAGGGGCTTTGTAGTTATTGGATTTCCGCTGTGTTCAGCTTGTGTTTAGTTATAGCATGAGATTATGAGGTGTAGTTCGCTTTGGGGCAAATTCACGAGTGTAGCGCTTTACCATGCAGTATTTTAGTGTGAAACATGCCTGCTTTCTATGTTAATTAGGCTTAGTTATTATAGATACTAATAATAATAATTATACCACAAGCTAGCACTCAGAACCGATTCGCAAGATGGAGAATTTTCAAGTATTTTCAAGTATTTGGGTGTGTTTGCACCATGACTGAATTTGCATAAATCTGTTAGTGAACTGGGAAAACAACTCAAACCATGCATGCAAATAAACAACGGAATTCATTCTTTTTAAATTCCCCTTTCTGTGTGCAGTTAGTTGTGTTGCCAGGTCTGTCTTTGTCTACCTGTCTGTCTTTATGACAAGCCAATGTTTGCACATCTCTTTCTATGTACTCTACTCGCCAGGCCTGAGGCAAATTTTCTGCACTCAACTACTTTGGCTGACCTCCACTCTGGAGAGTGACAGCCTTATCAACTCCAAGAGTGGTTGGACAGACAAAACTATCTTGGCAGAAAGAGTGTCAGAGAAAAAGAATGAGACAGAGGCAGCGTTCAATCATTTAGTAGTATTTCTTTTTTATAGGATAGTTATGTCAATGTTCATCTTTCTATGTTTTGGCCTGTCTACCCCCCATTAAATTATTCTTTGTGTTAGCAGTACACATCATATCCTTTAATTACCCAGAGTTCCCCTTCCATGTCTATTCTGTCTTACTCTTTCTGTCTAACACAAACCACGTTTTCTGTCTCACAGGTTTAGGCCCTTGTTCCTGTCTGTCTCAGTCTGTTGTCACTGTCTTTCTCAGTTAGTGTCACCTGCAGTGCCACAGATACACACTCACATACACACACTCAAAATCCACATGCATAATTGCCCCTTGAAGGGAAAACCTTTTAGTCATGGCTGTCAGAGTTTGACCCTGCAGCTTGCCTTGGGCAACTGACTCCTGACATCTTGTAATGAGTGTGTCTGTGTGTGTGAGGATGTATGTGTCAAAAATACAGAAAGCCAATATTGTTAGGATGAGTTAGAGAATAAAAATCATAGAAATACCCAATAAATCCCCCTTTTAACATTATTATTATTTTTGTTATTTTATTGTTACACAATTGTGTATAGTTCATTATCGTCATATATATGTATTTTTAATATTTAATTGCATTATTACATCTTTAATATAGGATGTTTTATATTATTATTGTATGTATAACAACACAAAAAAATCAACAATATAAAATATTGATTTTAATATTTAATATTTTATGTCGTAAACCACTTGGGTTGTTATATTTAATGCCAATTCTGTAATTTCCTAAACCCTAATCTTACATAGATCTGACACTTCACAAAATACTTCACACACTCTCATCAGGCTGTCTTAAGTCCTAGAGAAGGAAAGCCATACTTATTTAACAATGTCTTAGTCCAGGTAGTGTGTTTGGATTAGAATTTGTATGCCATGATATAGACATTGTGGAGTATTAATCTCTAGTTTATGTTGTTCACTTTGGGTTTGTTCGTGTTACAGGTCTGCGATTGGTGCAAACACATCCGCCACACTAAGGAATACCTGGATTTTGGAGCGGGTGAAAGACGGCTCCAGTTCTGCAGTGCAAAGTGTCTGAACCAGTATAAGATGGACATCTTCTATAAAGAGACTCAGGCCGCACTGCCAGGGGGTTTATGTAACCCTCCTCTCCCCAGAAGTGATACGAAATCAGAGAGCGCAGGGGGTGTACAGCTACTTACACCTGAGTCCTGGAGCGCGCCTATAAACGAGCTTCGCAGTCGCAAGGCACCTTCACCAGGGGGTGCCACCAATATAGCCGGACCTTTTGGATCCACCTCGGGGTCACCATCTGAAACTGGA